>JBBPDE010209991.1:0-14775 GCA_037974605.1 Nannopetersius ansorgii
GTTGTCCAAAACCCCATTTGTTGTTTTCTGTCCCCCCCCCCCCCCCCCGCCCCCTCTCTCTCTTACTATCACTCTCCCTCTATCTCTATTTTGTCTCTCTCTCTCTTTTTCTCTCTTGATATCTCTCGCTCTCTCCCTCTCCCTTTATCTCTCTCTTTCCCTCTATCTCTATTTTCTCTCTCTCTCTCTCTCTCTCTCTCTCCCTCCTTCTACCCCACACCCTCTCTCGTTATGCCAGGTCTATGAAACCTGTTGATGGAGTGGCTCTGCTTCTTTACATACTGTTGGCAGCACTCTTTCGATAAGCATCACAAATATCACAACCATAAACCGCACAAACTGCAGCGGCCACAAACCACATGTAAAACAATGTAAAGTTGTTAAGTTGCTTTTGAGTGTATTAGAGATGAAAAACAGTGATCATGCTTATTGTGGTTATTATTGTTATCATACTATTGTTAAATGTGTTACTATGTGAAATTTATTCACAGAGTCTGCAGACACATGATGCCTTCAGCAGCAGAACACTGTGAAGGTGTACTGAGCTATTAGAAGTGCTGGGGTTAGCCATTATTGTTATTATTATTATTGCTAATTACCCACATTTACATTTACATTTACGGCATTTATCAGACGCTTTTATCCAAAGCGACGTCCATTCCCTACCTACAGGGGGCAGTCTCTCCCTGGAGAAACTTGGGGTTAAGTGTCTTGCTCAGGAACCCAGTGGCGGTGTGCTGAACGTAGAGTCGAACCCATGACCTCTTGGTCTAGAGGCAAGTATCCTACCCACTACGCCACCACCACTCCACTCCACCCCACATGTTCTGTAAACTCCCTATGCTATTCAACACATCGTATTTTAACTATAAGGACAATTTAAAGAGCGAGACATGCACTGTGTGCTGTAGAGCAGTGGTCCCCAACGTTTATTTGGTCACGGACCGGTTTAATGTCAGAAACTATGTTCACGGTCCGGCCTTTAAGGAGTGGCAGATAAATTTACGTATATTGTACAAATAAATGATACGCATAAAAATGGGTATATTTTAAAAATATAATAGTGGGGTATCTTTAAAATACAATAATAAACGCAAATCCAGTGTGTACTCGCAGCTTTATTAACAGCATTTTCAAAACAACAAGCCAACAACATAACAAGGTAACATCCACGTTTTTTTTCTGTGCAGCATTGCGGACCGGTACCACATGACCCACGGCCCGGTACCGGTCCGCAGCCCGGGGGTTGGGGACCACTGCTGTAGAGCGCTCACGTAAGACAAATGCGCACTTACTTTACACTGCTGACTCACTGCAACTGCAAAATAAGCTGGTTCAAACTTTGGTATTCAAATAATGCTCTTCATTACAACAGATTAATAGCTGTCAACTCAAGCGTGCACACCTTAACATCAGCTAAAAGGCAGACAACAAAGAACTTCTTCCACACCCAGCATGTTATAAATATCACAGTCTCAGACCTGAACGCAGTATCGGTTTTACTCATGAGTACACATGACATCTAAATACATACATTTCATGACATACTGCTGTATTAATATTTTTAACACGCCTAGATTAAGGTGGGATCAAGGCCTGCCACCTCAACAAACACAGCAAAGTACAATGGCTGGAAGTCTGCCATCCACACTGCCAAGCTGTCTTCAGCTGAGTCCAAGCGAAGCTCTAGTCCCCAGTGAGCCAGCAGATCCACCCACAGTCATCCTTGATTAACCCTCTTGTCCAACTGGTTAGCCACACACACACACACACACACACACACACACACACACACACACACACACACACACACACACACCCCAAATCTGGTCTAGCCCTTCGATTCCTAAAAACAGGAAATTCATATCGTAGCCTTGCTAACTAGCTAGCTAATGTACACAATGGAAAGTTAGCATTCCAGAGATAAAAAACAAAACCAGTTTGGTTTGTTTTAGTCTAAAATATGAGCTATGCTACGTGACATTCTTCAGCATGGTGGGCTTAATTTAGCTCCAGATCAGTTGTATAAATTGTATGTGTGATCCGTGTGACTGTATAGAGCATCATTATTAAACTCCTATACCAGTGCACTTCTGTTTTAACCTGCCATTTGAAGGGTCCTGTAAACAGTAAGGTGACTTGGGATTCCACAGTATTATGCAGGGAAACACTATTACACTGAATGTTCTTAAATTATACACAAATCACCTCGAAAAGACTCAAATGATCTTATAAATCTGTTTTCTCCTTCTCCTTCCCTAGTTCTGCCAAGAATCTCTTTTTCATCTTGAGAACTTGACTGATGTTGTTCGTCTTAATATTCAAATGCAGAAATGATGCTCTATGGTAGGGCTGCACAGCTCTGGTCCTGGAGGAACTCAAATGTATCAACCAAAGCTGATAATCAATACAGGTGCTGAACCAGGTGTGTCTCAGTGTTGGAACCCGCCCCCCATTACCAGAGCTGCTTTAAAAAAAAACACGATTTGGCAGAGGCCATTATCAGCGCCATATTTAATGGAGCACATTTTATTAAAAGGAGATGATGGGGGCTGTATATGTACAAAAGACTGTCAGCCCACATCACATCACTTCCAAAGAAAGCAAATGACAAGGAACATGAGAGCGGTCAATCACAACATCTGTCACATGTTATCCAACAGTCTCTCAGGAGCTTAACTAGAAATCACTGGTGGGTTATGTGTTTTAGTCTTTCATAAGAAAATACAGATCCTATAAAACATCTTCTTCCAGATTCATCAGCAACTCGTAATGCACACAATTTTTAAAAGGCACCCTAAAAGTAGCAATAGTCATAAAAAATCAAATCAATTCAAACGATTAAGAGAATCTGGCCAAATGATTGTCTCACTCTTAGACAGCATGCTGTTTTAGTGGTTTTTTTGAGAGACGTATTCCTTTAAATACCTTAACAGAACAATGCAGAGTTTAATATTACATTAATTTGATATGACATTCATTTTTTATCCAAAGCAACTTCCATTCCCTAACTACAGGGGATAGTCTCCCTTAACTTGCTCAGGAATTCAGTGGTGGTGTGCTGAAGGTAGGATTCGAACCCATGACCTCTTGGTCCAGAGGCAAGCATCCTTTTTTAATTCTTTGTTCTTTTTATCGCTGTTCTCTAGTAACACGCTGGTGTTAATGTCTTTAAATGAGTGTTTGTTAAATAAAGCAAAATAAAAAGTAAAACATTGGAATGGCTAACAGCTACAATAAGGAACTTTTCAGCAGGCCCAGAGGTTCCATACCACTGTACCTACTCCTAGTTTTGTCTTGTTTATGTTCCTGTTCATATTAAAGTTTACTCGTTATTTAATCTCTTTGAAAAGTCCAAATGACTTTTGCTCGCCTCTAAAATGCCTCTTGATTTGTGATTCCATTACTGGGCACCAACCATATCACATTTCACCTTTTCCTCTTACCGCCCATCCCAGAACGGAAAGAAACTTAAGATTTCTGATTCACTTTAATGTGTAATTCCTTGGCTGTACATCGTCCATATGCCAAGTTACATAATGTCAAACACTTAAAAGTATTTCAGCTGCTTTACCCTAGATGACTCAAGCTCCAGCTTCTATCATTTATTCCCTTCATCCTGCTGAAGCAGGTAGCTGAGAGTCGAGACGGAGTCGTTGGTGGCTTGTTTCAGGCACATGCAAATTAAGCAGGTGCGGAGTGAATGGGATGTTGTGACGCTCCATAAAAGGTAATGGGCCAGTGCGAGTCATTTGTATTTGTTTGCGTACATCATGCAGCGCCTATGGAGGGGGGCATGTGAAAACCTCTTTTTCTGTGTTTTTCCCCACTGAATCTGTAGGTCACAGCTCACGTGAGCATCTTCCCCAGCTGCTGTGATTTCTGTGGCAGTGATTTCGCCGGGTGCAGAAACAGTGAGCTCTGTTTGTAAATTAGAGCAATGCCTAATAATCAATAACAGGTTTCAATGGTTTCAATCAGCTAATCACAAAGGTCTGCAATTCATTAATTTAATGGTATCCCCCCATCGCAATCTAATGCGAGTCATTACAAACAGCATTGCGAAGCAAGGAAGAGTTTTAATGAATCGCGGCAGAGCATTCTTGGAACAGTATGACTTAACAAATAAATATTATAATTCCAGCAGCTCCACTCTGGTGCATAACAGTCACAACAATGCAATTGTATTTTTCCACTTCACAGAGTACCAAAACCTTAAGTACACTATTTGGACAAAATTATTGGGACACACTGTTTTTCAGGGTTTGGGCTAGACCCCTTACTTCCAGTGAAGGTCAATCTTAATGCTTCAGCAGACCAAGACATCTTGGACAACGCCATGCTTTCTGGACCCAGTTTAGGGAAGAACCTTTTCTATTCCAGGATGACTGTGTCCCAGAGCACAAAGTAAGGTCGATAAAGACATGGCTGGATGAGATGCGTGTGGAAGAACTTGACTGGCCCACACAGAGCTCTGACCTCAACCCCATCCAACACCTTCGGGAGGAACTGGAACGGAGACCGCAAGCCAGGCCTTCTCATCCATTATCAGTGCCTGACCTCATAAATGCTCTACAGAATGAATGGACACAAATTACCACAGAAACTCCAAGATGAGTGAAAGCTGTTACAGCTGCAAAGAAGGACCAACTCCATATTAAAGTCTATGTAAAGTCCCTGCTGGAGTAACGGATAGGCGTCCCAATATTTTTGTCCATATAGTGTAACAATGGTCCCCCTGGCTAACAGTCCAGCAGGCCTAATGAAGGGTTAAAGTTACAGGTACTTGTCACCAAGGACATTATACATACAACTATAGTTGATATAACCAAAATCAGAAAAAGTCAAGAAAAAGGAGCATTACTCATTTTAAACTATGATAAAAATTGACTTGGAAACTAATATAGTGGTACATCAATATCATGCTATACCAGTACAGACAGTAAATCTGAGGCTCTAGCTAGAGAGCTATAAAGCCCACCAGTGATAGGCTGTGAAGCAGTGGAAGTGTGTTCCTAATAAAAGATTGATTGGCTTTTTTGGCACATTTGATCCATCTAACATTACTGCCTGACCTTACTAATGCTCTCGTGGCTGAATGCAGTCAAATCGTCACAGCAATGTTTCAATGTCTAGAGTAAAGACCTTTCAGAAGAGTCGAGGCTGCCACTGCAGCAAAGGAGGAACAAACTCCATTCCTTGATTTGAAACATCAGATGATCAGATCAGACTTTCACACATACTGTGTAAGTCATGTGACCAAATGTAAGTAATAAGCTACATGGTCATGACAGCTATGGGACTGTTTAAGGATTTACATAAAAATAGGCTTGAGATGCTGATTAGTGTTTGGCACAATTACGAATGCATGATAATGGATCTTAAACATAGCCATGAGCTCACGGCTTGAAAACGGCTTTCCCGGTTAGCTGCCTCTATAGATAGGATACTGACACAATACTAAGGAATGGGAGTAATGCCTCAATGGAGCCTCTGACTCAGCCTGAGACACAAACAGTGGCGGCTTCAATGGGTGTGGACAGAACCTACAGTAACAGTAGATCAGAGAAGCCCTTCACAGCAAACAAAACGTGCCCAAAAATACATGGGATGAACCGAGCACATTTTCAAAAAACCTCCTAAAATATAACTCCCATGCTTTTGGAAAGTTCTCACCTACTTTGGGTTTTCTTGAACAGTGAACATAGTCAGTGAGTAAGGGAGATTTAAATGAGCAGACTTATCTACATTCCCATGGACATTTGATGACCACCCTCAATCTAAACTATACTGACAAAAGTATTAGGACACGAGACCATAACACCATCCCCAAAGGTGTTTTAATGGGGTTAAGGTCAGGGCTCTGTGTGGCCAGTCAAGTTCTTCCACATCCAACCATTACTTTTCTTTGATTTCTGGGACACAGTCATGCTGGAACAGAAAAGGATCTTATTCAAACTGTGTCCACAATGTTGGCAATATGGCATTTTCCAAAATGTCTTTGTATGCTGACGCATTGTCTGACCTTCATTGGTATTAAGGAGTCTAGCATAAACCCTGAGAAACTGATGTGTCCCAATACTTTTGTCTATATAGTGCATATCTCCATGAATGTAAAATCTTGCACAGCTTTGCAATCTGGTGTTTCTGGTGCCCAAAAGCAACCTCAATGCATTGCCCAGAAATTGTAAGAATTCTTGAGAAGTAAAATATCAAATAATCGCCCTAACCATCTGCAGAAGTACTGTTGGTCAGGAGCCATACCCTTAAGACAGAGAAGTATGGAAAAAGAAGCTAAAAACAAGATAGTTCTGCAGTAGTTCCCAGGTCTCAGGCTCTTTGTCCTCTGGGAGCAATTCCAATCTGGAACAAATGTGCCCCTCTGAGACATTTCTCATAATATCTTGCGGTTGAGTGACAAAACATGGATTGTGATGTCCTCTCCAACTAAGGTCTGACTACTCAAGTTTATTTTTGGTGCACCATTGGACTGTACACACTGTAGCTCTGCACAAACTGCGAGCTTACCCACACGACTGTGTTTTTCAGGCTCTTTAGTGAAAGACAAATGTTCTCAGTGGAAAATGCTGCTGTGTTGTTGAAAGCTAAGCTGTTAAATTCTAACTCCACATTTGATATAACTCAGACAAGTTAACATTATAAACACTGTCTAAAAACACGCTCTCCTTCCTTTCTTGGAACATGCAGTGTATAATCAAATAAACTAGTTTGGGGGCAGTTGGATGGCCTAGTGGTTAAGGCATCCGCCCTGTGACCAGAAAGTCCGGGTTCGACCTCCACCGCTGAGGTACCCTGAGCAAGGTACCCACACACTGCTCCCCGGGCGCTGTGTTCGTAGCTGCCCCCTGCTTCACTTGGTGAATGGGTTAAATGCAGAGGAAGTGTTTCGTGCTGTTCACACTGTGTGCTGTGGTGTGTTCACGTATGACAAATGGTCACTTTCACTTTCACTAGTTTCTCTCCCTGAACAGGCTCCTTGACCCCCACTAGTCCAGGTTTAAGATGGCTCACTCCACTGAAACTGCTCTTCATGCTGTCTCCAAAGAACTTCATGTGTCTAGATCAGGCAACCCGTCTTCCGCTCTGATCCTCCTTGACCTCTCTTCTGCATTCGACACTGTCAACTAACTGATCCTCCTCACCACTCTCTCCAACCTTGTGATCTCGGGAACAGCCTGGCACTGGTTTGCATCCTACATGGATGACTGGAGGTACCAGGAAGTACAGCAAGGCACCCAGTCTGCTCCACGTAGACTATCCACTGGTGTCCCACAGGGCTCGGTCCTAGGACCACTTCTCTTTTCTCTTTATACTGGTTCTCTTGGGGATGTAATAGCCTCACATGGATTTCCTACCACTTCTACACTGATGATACACAGCATATTCTCTCTCTATCTTCCAACAATAACCCGGCCTCAACCCGCATCTCAAACTGTCTGGCGGACATCTCCTCTTGGATAGCGGCCCACTACCTCAAGCTGAACCCCAGCAAAACCGAGCTCCTCTTCATCAAAGGGAGTCCTTCACCAAGCCACATTCCCATTGTTTCCGTCAGGAACTCAGTTATCAGCCCTTCTAAGAAGGTAAGAAGTCTTGGTGTTACTCTAGATAAAGATCTGTCTTTCTCGCCGCAGGTTAATCAGATCTCTAGAACATGCAGATACCTTCTCTACAACCTTAGAAGAATCCCACCCTTCCTCACCACAAATGTTACACAGATTCTTGTCCAGTCCCTGGTCATCTCCAAACTGGACTACTGCAGCTCTCTACAGGCTGGACTTCCACAGAAGATAACCAAACCACTTCAGCTGATTCAGAACGCAGCTGCCAGGTTAGTGTTCAATGCTCCTAAGTTCACCCACACCACACCTTTACTAAGGAACCTTCACTGTCTCCCTGTGGCTGCTCGCGTTAAGTTCAAGTCCTTAACACTTGCTTTCAATGCCAAGAAAGGACATAACAGCATTGATCAAACAATGTGTCACTTCTCATCCTCTCAGGGCTTCAAGCACGGCTCGTCTTGAGCCTCCGCTGCTCAAAAGAAGAAGGAAAAATGCATCTTGGCCCCCCAGTGGTGAAATGAACTCCCTCACTGTCTTCAAGCATCACCTGGAGACCCACCTCTTCAAGGAGCAGCTTGGCGACTAACTATGTCTCTCATTCTGCTTGCTAATTTCACTCACACAAAAAAATCCTTGTCTTAACTCTTGACTTTTCTATGACTTGTGGTGTACAGGTGCAGGTCAGGTATTATTTGACAGATGTATAGGTGCACTGAATGTGCAGTATTTCGGTTAAATAGTGGACGTGGATTCAAGCTGCTTTACAGGTTTAAGAAATAGTTGTGGACTATTTGAGCACTGATGTACGTCACTGTGGATAAGAGCGTCAGCTAAAAGCCGTAAATGTAAATGTAAATGTAAAAACTGGCTTCAAATGATGATACACACACAGATTATGCTTCTTTCCATTTTCTTTCCATAATCTGCTATAGTCTTGGACCCTGGCCTATAAGACTGCCTCAGGTCAGCAACTCCATTTACATTTACATTTACATTTACGGCATTTAGCTGACGCTCTTATCCAGAGCGACGTACATCAGTGCTTAAGAAGTCCACAACTGTTTCTTACCTGAAAAACAGCTCCATCATCTCTCACTGTTGCATCAACACACTCACACTACTGATATTATGAAATATAGACAGGTCTCATGCACTTATGACCAAGAATATCAGTAGTCGGTGTACGCCTCTTACGAAAGAAGTCGACTGAGGACATTTGAAAGCTCCTTGAATCCTCTGGGGAGATTTTTGTTTAACCTCGCTTTATGGATGTTTCTTCTGTTTTGCATTGCAAACTAGCAAGAAAACCCACTTTATGATGACTATCCACCATAAACAGAGATCATGGACAATCTAATAGGGATGCACAATGCCAGAATTATATTCATTGCTTGAAAATAAAGAACAATCAGCAGCAGATGGAGCAGATATTGTTCAGTTGATTGTTCTCCAGAAGCCCTGGGTGATGCTGATATACTGCATTGACATTACTTCTCCATAATACTAATGTAACTACAGGTGATCACCCAGTCTAGGCAAGAAAAAAGATGCATTTTGAACTATAACTATAACAAAAAATGAACAGTATTAGGTCAAATCATGGTAAAGCTATTTATGGAACCATGCTCCTTATGTAGCATATCACTAAAATTGTTAAAACTGAAAAGTAGTATAGTGGTATATGGATATGATGCTATACCAGTACAGACAGTAAATGTGAGGTTCTAGCTAGAGGGCTATGCAGTGGACCTGCATGGTACATCAAGATTACCCTACAGACAGTATGTTCAGGTTATGTTAAATTTGCTGACACAGAAGAATCGACATCAGATATCAGCATCGGCCTCTAATTCCTAGATCAGTGCAGCCCTTTAAACTACTGCAGATATAAGGTAGGTTGCAGAGCCTGTAGCTAACAGCCTGTCTGGTCGAGATCCCAAAGAACTTCAACTGCACACGCATCTGTGCGTCCTACAGCTCCTGGCCTGCAGTCTGGCTCAGAAGTGGTAGAGAAGAAGCCTCCATCACTCACCAGGTACGCTCCGACAGTGCCCTGCGCCAGCATCAGGGCACATTCGGCCACCAGGAATATTTTGATGTTGGAGAAGCAGGTCTTCTTCTTCATGCCGTCCTGAGGCGCGTCCTCGGAGCACCGCTGCGTTTTCACCTGCATCCCGGCGGCGTGGCGACGGAACGGAGAGAGAAAAGCTGCCCGGGGCTCAACATAAGCAACGCCACCACAGTCTCTCTCTCTATCGCTCTCTCTCTCTCTCTCTCACACACACACACACACACACACACACACACACACACCTCTTTCTATCTCTCTCTCACACACGCGCGCGCTTCTCCGTCAGCGCGCTCGTTCAGCTGGACGCGGTGCGGGGCGCATCGCAGCTCCGGCGTTGGAGAGACTCGGGGGGGCTTGGAGCACTGACGAAGTCGCTTCTGTCGTCTCTCCGCATGCTCCGATTCGGCTCGCCCTCCGTCCCGTCCCCCTGCGAGATGGTTCTCTCCGGAGCCTCCAAGCTGCGGAGATTCTCGCGGTGATTCTGCTGCACGGACAGACTGAACCGGCACCGCGCGCCACTGCTGTCTGCTGCTCCCCCCAGATACACACACTCTCACACTCACACGCAGAGACAAACACACACACACATACCACACACACGCCTAAACATACACATGTAGCGTTCTGTACTGTGGGGGCGCTGTGTAGCACAGAAAAAAGAGAGAGTTTAGCACACAAGACTCTCTCTCTCTCTCTCTCTCTCTCTCTCTCTCTCTCTCTCTCTCTCTCTCTCTCTCCCTCTCTCTCTCTCCCTCGCTATTCAATTCAAGGTGCTTTATTTGCATGGCAAACGTATCATTACTATATATATATATATACACATATACATTTACAGTAACATGCACACTGTCCCTCTTTCGATAGCACAAGTGTAGCACAAGAGTCTCTCTCTCTCTCTCTCTCTCTCTCTCTCTCTCTCTCTCTCTCATTCACACACTCAGGGTTGTATTACTACACTGCGGATGTCTGGCATTCTGTAACGCAATAAAGTTCCTAATTTCAGCCTCAGAATCTAAATGATTGTTTCCTCTTTTTACAGTTGAAAATTAAACTTAAATAGTATTACTTTAAAGTGATCAGATACAAAACAAAGGAAAGCGGCTTTCATTTATGGTCATTTCAGGCCTGAAACTAGTAAATAAGTTATTTTCAATGCAGAACTGTGACCCGCAGCCTCACCTGTTCTACGCTCTTACACCATTTTATCAGTTGGAATCATACCACGATAATCAGCGTGCATTACTGGAAATCTTTACTCCACTTAACAAATCCTGCCACCACTGATCTATCCAACAAAGGAAGCTGTTTAGCTGCTGTTATTAGCTGTCAAAAACACTGTGATTGGTTAGATATTCATTTGCATATTGCAGCCTTCTGCAGATCGATATCAAAATAATGATTAACAGACAAAATACTGAGCAACACCAACGTATATTGTGCACTCTCTCTCTCTCTCTCTCTCTCTCTCTCTCTCTCTCTCTCTCTCTCTCTCTCTCTCTCACACACACACACACACACACACAAAGATGTACACAAACAGTAGTACATTGCATAAGAAATGACCTGAAATCTCAAGTCCTTGGGGGATTGCAGAAGAATACAGATCAAATCCCAGTGCCCTTTAAAGCAGGTGAACACAACATGAAAAATCATGTATGAAAACTTGTAAATCCATTAAATACTGGGCCTCAACGATGAGTAATGCAGTTTAAACAAGTGTTCTTGCAGAAATGTAACCTAGCGAGTGTAAGAATGTCAGCCAGCAACAAAATCAACTTCTTTTGTTCGAGCAATTATTTCTGAGGCCTTCAGCTGTCAAACTGACCTAATGAAGTCTATTTGTTTGTAATGGCCTGAGCAGGAAATTCCTGCCTTTACTTGCTCATTGGAGACTCCTGCTCCAGCATCATAAGTGGGTATTATGGGCAGCTGGTGGCCTGGTGGTTATTGAGTTGCCCCTGTGATCAGAAGGATGTAGGTTCAAACCCCAGGACTGCCACTCACACCTTTAAGCAAAGTACCCCACACACTGCTTTCCAGAAACTAAGCTGCAGCAAGAGCCCATTTTCAAATTCGAGTTTTTGTGATATAACAAAAGCAGTGCATTAACATAAATCTCCTTATTCAGTCTACAGCAAATTAGCCCCACCCATTCATGGTGAAGTTCTAAGGAGTATTTCAGCCCTATGCTGTCTTTTCGAAGATATCATAGAAGAGATCATACATACATACATCTTTCCTGATGTAATGGTAACGGAAACAGCTCGTTTCATTCTATCAGAAAAGCAGAGACTGGTACAGATATTTAACATCATCAGATTCAACATCATGTCTGTAACATTGGCTGGCAGTCAAAATACAACACCACTAAAAGTTGGGCAGCCAGTGTAATTCCTTATAATATGATTAGTGCTGGGCAACAATTACATTTTTATCACGATTAATCTCATAGATATAGACAAAATTCAATAAAGAATTCAAAAGTAGTGTATTGTGCACTTTTATTTATAGAGTACTGCTATGTGAACAACAGTGCATTTGGTTTACAAATACTTATAAGGAGCCTTTTAAGAGTAGTGTTCCCTTTAACACAGCTGCATTTAAAATATTTTTATAATCTCAAATTAAACATTAATCAAATCAAACCTAAAACCAAAGCTATTTGCCACTGCAGGGCATTCAAGTTGTATCTATTATGTTGTAGAAAAACAAGTTGCCCTCAAGACTCAAGAGCATGGGCACCGAAACTTTCATAGCGGGGGGGTGGTGAGCGGGGCGTCCCCCCCCCCACACACTTTTTTCTATCCTGGACAACAGCCTAGACATAGAGCGCTGTGCGCACCCCCACATCAAATATGCTTACGGTGCCCATGGTCCAGAGCCACAATCATAACATTATAACCTTTCGATCAACAGCAAGTTATAAATCAGTATAAATCCAGCATTAAACGTTTTTCTTTTCAGCAGCATAAACAGTCACTGTTCAGTACTAATAAAAAAAGGAGTTCACACACAATAAAATAATTGCCGGCCTTCAGTAAATAATGCGTTAACACAATACCAATGCGTTAACCTGACCAGCCCTAAACATGCTGCTATTAAATATAAAATACATCACATTTGAAAAAAAGTTTCTTGTGGCCAAAATGAAAAGGTGTGACCTTCAAAAGTCGGAGACCACACATGGAAGCCAGAGAGATGCACCTGGAGAAGAAAGTGTCTATTTGCTGAGCAAAGCTGGAGGTGGCATTAGTGTGGACTCCATCCAGGAGGCAGCAGTGCTGGCTGCAGTCGCAATAGTGGCCAGTCAAAAGGGCACCAGTGCCTGCTGGGGGCCAGAAGAACAGCTTTCATGGCCTGGCTGCACTTCCATAAATGTTTTCTGGTGTTTGTAATATACATGTTTCCACCAGCATACATATACGCACACACACGCCTACACAGCTCATTGTCCACTCAGTCATTCATAGATACTCAGCCAAAAAACGTAAATAAAGCTGATTAATGCTCCACCACTAAGTGGCCACTTTTACAAGCATCTTATGAATGTCAAACTTTTACTTTTATACTTGAATACAATCATACATAAAAATACTAGTGTTTAAATGTTTTTACCAAAGTTGATGTATTTTGAGTACTAACTATCATATAGTATAATATTTTATTTAAAAGACATATGTGGCTTATCAGGGTCTGCAGCCACACAGTGTCTTTAGAGTGCTTTGGTACTTTAACTCCATACACATATAACAAATATATAGAACATAAGAATAATGCTCTTGACCAGGCCTCTGGTTTGTATGTTCTGTTGGCTAATATTGTCTATAAATGTGTAATGTAATGCTTATATAATGTGTAATGTGTAAAGTAATGCTTGTGTCATGATGCTCCTGCGGAAGTAGCCGTTAAATACAGTGTGTATTTAAGCGAACTGACAGTCATTCCTGTAACTCGTTTTTGAGGTCCTGATTCTGGTGAAATGTTGCAATTCAAAGGTTGTTTCAGTTCATATCGTAACTTATATTGAACTGCTGATGGTCATATGCTCATATGATGGACACATAGTTAAATTCCAGTATTCTATTTTAATGTTGGGACATTTCTGGATGTTAAAAACACCTCTCATACTAAATTATACATTCTCACTTCTATGTTTACGGTGTATGTGTGTGTGTGTGTGGGTGGGTGGGTGCTTGTGTAAAGGGGGCATTTGGCTGACTTACTATCATTAGTTACAGGGACAGTCCCCCTGGAGCAAATGAGGGTTGAGTGTCTTGCTCAAGGATACAATGGTAAGAAGTGGGGGTTCAAACCTGCGACAGCGACTGTGTTTGTATTCTGTCTATGTGTGTGTGTGTGTGTGTGTGTGTTTGTGTTTGTGTGTGTGTGTGTATTCTGTGTGTTTTTTGGTATAAAATCCAGAGCCACACCATCTCGTCTGTGTATTCTGTATACATTGAATTGTGTCGGACAAATATAGTGCAGAAGTAACTGTACAATGGCTAAATGCTGGTTATGCATTTAATTTCATTGTGGTGCTGAAATATCCAGGAATTCGACTTGTTTTAAACATTTGTAAACAGAGGCTAAATGTATAGAAAGGTCTGGAATGGATAGAGTTGGTTTCTGACAGTATATTTATATTCATATCTCAATTCTTCACATTTTGCTTCTAAAGATCCAGACTTCCTTTTATTTATTTTTATATAGTCTTGAGAAACAGTTCTCCAGGCTTCCTGAAGGACTTTCAAAGACTCTCCTTTTCAGTTGACCGGTTTCAGAGAAAATGAAACTTATGAATCATTCAAATAGAACAAAGGACAACTTAAGAGGCCTAAACCAGTGAAGAAATGGGTAATTCCATATATATACATATATGGAGTCATGTATATGGAATTATATACACTACTGGTCAAAAGTTTTAGAACACCCTATATTTTCTGTTTTTTTTGTATTGAAATTCAAGCGGTTCAGTGTCTCAATGCAGCAGGAGTTCCCATAAGTGTGCAGCTCTTATAAGTTGCTTTGCTTTCACTCTTCTGTGCAGTTCATCCTAAAGCAGCTCAATGGGGTTTAAGTCTAGATACTTCTGATACCAGTCTAGATACCAGCTTTCCATCT
>JBBPDE010210049.1:0-14765 GCA_037974605.1 Nannopetersius ansorgii
GAGTGTGTTGGGAGGAGGATGCTGAGGAGAGACTGAGTGTGTTGGGAGGAGGATGTTGAGGAGAGACTGAGTGTGTTAGGAGGAGGATGCTGAGGAGAGACTGAGTGTGTTGAGAGAAGGGTGTTGAGGAGAGACTGAGTGTGTTGGGAGAAGGATGCTGAGGAGAGACCGAGTGTGTTGGGAGGAGGATGCTGAGGAGAGACTCTGTGTTGGGAGGAGGATGCTGAGGAGAGACTGAGTGTGTTGGGAGAAGGATGCTAAGGATGGAGCTGCAGGGAAGAGGAGAAGAGGAAGGTCTAGTAGGAGGTTTATAGATGTGGTGAAGCAGGACATGCCGGCAGTTGGTGTGATGGAGGAAGATGCAGAAGACAGTGGGAACCCCCAATAAGGAGCAGTCCAAAGTAAAAGAAGAAGCCTAGTTTCTCCCATCACTATTCTAAAGACAGTTTGCTGGTAAGCTGACTGCATTACTATTAGTGCAGGAAATGTTACCTAGCTACTCAGATCCAGTGCTTGTGCTGCTACCTGCAGTGCAAGCACCTATAAAGTCTTCCATGTTGTGTGGTGTGAATACAGACCAGCACTTAAGGCATTAACCGCAAATCTTACAGTGGAACATGACGTACTGAACGTGCTTACGCAGTAATTCAGTTAATGGACTAAAGTACGACGTGATGTTTGACACAACGGCCAAAGAAATTACTGGAAGACACTGAATGTGAACACTGAAAATATACATTTTGAAGTTGCATGTTCAGTCGGTACATAAACATAACACAAGTACACACTAACGGCCAAACAAATGACGAGCAAATAAGAGCAGTGCTAAGTTCCATCAAGTCCTTCTGTAAGATTGTGACACTTCGTTTCATCATTGCTAAGTGGAATAGGTGCGTAGATATAACTAATTCTTTATGTTCCTTTAAAAGCAGCAAGGTAATTTCTCCTTCTCCACTGTCTCCTTCAAAACCATGAAGAACCACTGAAGGTCTTGTGTTGTGATTCTAAGGTTGATTTCACGTCCTTTCACTGTATATAAATAGCTGATACAGCTGAACGAGGCTGAGGCTTGTCTTGTGGAATCCCTTGAAGAATAAATAAGTGGGGGAGAACTCTGTTTAACTAACCTGCACAGCTGGAAACGGTGAAGATCTGAGAGAGATGAAAAGGTTTCAACCAGAAAAAGAAAAAAAGAAATAGAGAAAAGCTGGAATGACAGAGACAAAAAAAATCCAGGCATGGCTTGGTCTGAGCGTCATCTTGATGCTGGAAAGAGAACCCTAGCAGGACACTCGGAGTTCTACAGTTCCTCGTAGTCTCCTCCCTCGTTCTTGCCTCCTGAAAGGAAGGCCTCCAGATCATCAACGTTTCCGGATTTCTTGCTCTTTGACTTCTTCTTCTTCTTCTCCTTCTCATCATTTGTCCCAGATTCGTCTTTGTCCTTTTTCTTGTGTTTGTGTCGTTTTTTACTGCTTTTATCATCCTCCTATAAAACATTTTTAGATCTTTAATCATTATAGAAGTTTATATGTGATACTTTATGTAAATCTAGGATTTTCTAACGGTCTTCTGACTAACTGCCTCTGAGCTACAGTAGATGTTTAATGCAAAAATATGGTTCATTTATAAACTATCGCTATTTTACTACATTGGCAGAAGACCCAGTTTACGTGTGTATTTTATGCATTTTACATGTATTTACACTAGTGTCATGATCCTGTATGTCAAAGTAGTGTCTGATTTGGGGTCCTTGTTTTTAGCCTGTCATGTTGGGTTTATTCTAAAATAAGAAAAATTATTTCATAGTTTGATGTTTTAAATTATTCAGTGACCATGAATTCCAAAAAGATCTGCGTAATCTAGGCATTCTCTTTATCTCCATGTGGAAGAATGTATTGTTGCAGTCAGAATATAAAACCACTCCAAAATAATCAGCTATATTTCCATGTAAAAAACATTTTTTTGTACTGTCTAGTTAACACAAAGAAAGGCGTCTCGGGACGGTGAAACAGTGGTACTCAGAGGCGGGAAGTTTGAAAGTAGCCAATTCGAGAATGTTATTTATTTCTCCTTGCTGCTGATTGGCTGCTGCCCTTTGTCGCAGCTGCAGACCAGAATTTCCCCTGTGGAGCGTCTCAAGTGTTTTCCTGTTTTTTGTTTAACTCTTCTTAAAGCCTGTATTTTATTTACTGTAAACTAAATAAGTCTATTACTGTATTTACCTGCTTATACCAAAGAAAACGCACTGCATGAACTCCAGTCCAGTCTATACAGGAGTAACATCACTATTTACATTCTAGCACTGCAGGAGACAGCAGTTCAGTCTAAAGTATAAAGTATTAAACTGAGTTTTTAAATGAAATGAAATGAAATATATATAATTTTAGACCTGTTTGTATGTGTTGGGGTAACAACCTTTTCTAGCATTTAAGCACAAAGCTGGAGAACACAACGCACTTAAGATATAAAGTATATACATTTAATTAGGTAGGAATGTATATCTTTCTAAAATGAATCTTAAAAACCTCCTGAAATGGTCTGAGCACCTGGATTTTAGCTTATCTCTCATGCAAGACTTTCTCTGTTCGGATCCTCAATTGACGAATACAGAACTTGGTCTAACGATCCATTGCTTAATCATACTGACCTCCTTAACTTTCTTTTTCTTCTTCTTCTTGTCTTTTGAGGTGTACCTGCTGTCATTGTCTGCAAGAGATATTGTTGTCTCAGAACTGTGTTGAACCCATGCATTTTCACTACAGAGTATAGAGAAGGTGGATCCTACCTTCATGGTCCTCGCTGCTGTCCCTGCCCTTTGGTGTACTCTCCTCAAACCCCAGGTCAAACAGGTCAATATCACTATTGACACTCTTTAAAGGGGAAGCAGTAATTTTCGGGGGTTCTGCGAGCCCAGCCAATACGAAACCATCATCTGACTTCTCAGATATGTCGTCTCGTGCTGGAAAAGGCTGCTTTGAAATCCATTTGTGTAGCGAGAACAAAAACAACAGAGTGAAATTAATTACTGTATTGTTATCAAAGCAATAAGCAACAACGTGTAAAATAACTCCATCTGTGATCAAATGAGCTAATCATGCATATGTTAATTGGACCGCAACTAGGGATGAGAACCGAAATTCGGTTCCAAATAAGAAGCGCTTTAAAAATACCCGGTACCGGGTACCCAATGTTTTTTTTTTTTTTATTTCGGTTATGTAAATTGGTTCTTAACACTAGAATGGTGGCTAACTGGCTAAATACCTATAAAGGCTGCGTGCGTCAATTGACACAGTGCCCAGTTTTGCACAAAGGTTTTCTTATTTGGCGCTGCTGCAGTTTGTTCCGGCGTTTAGTCCAACCTGCTGGCACACATCCACACTACAGCCAGCAGAAACAGCAAGTGTCCAGTGGACTTTGGACCCAGAGCCGGCCGTACAGCGCCAGTCGCCAAATCAGAATTAGAGTCAGAATCAGAATCGTGTTTACTGGCCGAGTGTGTGAGCGACTTTCAGTATAAAACATGTACATGTGTCTACACCACACCCACATGCCTCTTACAGAGCTGCTGCTGCTCCAATAGGCCAATAAACACATTTCTTATTTTGATACTGAGTCTGATGAAATTACGTCAGTTGTTAAACACTGCCAAGACAGGTTTTAGTTGAGATTCACCAAAAATCAGTTAAGGCCAAATACACTTTATTATTTGTGATCCCTAACTGCAACCATTATTATGAAAGGATCATCAGCTTTGGGCTCATAGAATAACACAGTATGTCCAAAAGCACTCCTCTAATTACTTAAAGGTGCACCCATTGCTGACAAAGGTATTCAACTGTGTACACATAGCTTGTACAAAAGGACTGACATTAAAATGGACACTCTGCAGCAGTCACCATGACCAGTGGCAGCAAGTGGGGGTATAGCATCCAGGAAGACTGAGCTGTGAAGCAGTTAAAATCCATTCTCTGGAGTCACTGAGCTTCATCCATTACATTTAGGTTGTTGGAGGTTAGAGTGGCCTAATCATTCAACAGCAGTACCTCAACTCACTAATGCCCTTGTGGCTGAATGCAACCAAATTCTGTCTCCAACTTTTCAATATCTAGAGTAAAGCCTTCCCAGAAGAGTTGAGGCCATTCTTGCTGTAAAGGGGTAAGAGTTGCTCCCTATTTATCCAGCTCCAAAACAAATCTCTCATTCTCTCTTAAACAAAATGGCAATAACGACCTTTGAGGACCTTTGAGGTGTTTCACCATCCAACTGGTCTCAGTGTGAGAGGAGGAAGTCGATTACAGCAGAGTTTTATACTTTTCCTCATTAAATAAGATGGGATTCAGCTGATCACTAATCAGTCCCTCATAAAGCAGAATGAGGTGTTTGTGTAGGAATTTAACAGACACTGGACTGGAATGGCTATCACTCAGAGACGCTGATTTGAAAATAAATTGCAGTGGAGTGCTTATTCTTTCTGAAGCTGTAGGATTACCTCCCTATCAGAAAATGCAGGGTGAGTAGGTGGCTACAAATGTTTGTGTTTATGTAGAGAGATCCGAAAACACTTTTGTTCACCTTCTTCGCCGCAGCAACGTCAGGTAGCTTGCCCTCAAAATCTGGGTCGTCCATAACAAAGGAAAGTATCTGCTGAGCCATGGGAGCCTCCACGTCAGAATCAGAGGATTCTGCCTCAGCTGTGCCTCCTGCTTTATGACGGAGCTTCTGCACCGGAGAGTGGGACGAAGTCTTTAAGCTTTGGGGCCGTTCATTGGGCTTAGACATGGTCCATTGCTGCTTGGCTGAATTCACTGCAAGCCTTAGAATAAAAAAGTAATTTATATTTAGGGCTGAGCAATGCAATGTGGTGTAACAGAATGAGACTGGAGAACATCTGCGGTTAGAAAACATTCAGGCAAAGACATTCAGGCAAAACATTCAGAGTACAACCATTTCAATTAAAATTTGTTCTATGGTCAATTGTCATGACTGGGTACTGTGATGGGTGGCGGCCACCAGAGGGCGCACTTTTCTGTTAGTGTTTTGGGGACTTTTATTATATATGGCTGAGCACATATATAGCCGACTGGTGTGATCAGAAAATGAAAAGTCTATGTTGATTGGGTTTGATAGCTTTGGTTTTGTGTATTTAAGTTCGTGTAGGTGGACCTTAGTGTCGGTCCACTGTCACCCTGGCTCTTGTTAATGTGTTTCCTTTTCTTCTTTCATTTGAAAGACTGTTCTGGCCCTTGTGCCTTTTGTTTTGAATGTTCATACGGGAAAGGTTACCTCCCCTTTCTCATGATTTGCCCACACAGAGAATTTCATCCCCCTCCCCTAAAAAAATGAGCACCACTGACTGTCAATGCTATGTGTGAGAGACCACTTTTTCCTGGCTTGCAAACGAGTGAAGCATGACAGTTACTTGTTGCTTAGATGTACAAATGTATTTTTATAGATCCTTCATGCTAGTCTCTGAAGAACCAGAGGGTTCATTTTATTTTCTCTGGAAATGCGCCGACACAGTGCAAGGTTGGTCTTGCTGAACGGCAGAAAATGAAGTCTGAATCAGTTCCAACTCTCCTTGGCTCGGCTACAAACCTCGGACAAGTAAGTAAACTTAACGCTATATAATTTTGTTGCTTTGCTGTATATGGTTACCAAGCTTTTTACCCTTAGAATGTGTCTGAAACATTAACTCTGCAGCTAACAGCCCAGTTGGCAGGCTACTGTAGCAAACGTGAAGGTAGAGAGCATCAGGTATGTGAGTGGAGTGTGAATACACACATTAACTCAAGTGTTGTACTTCTTTGTTATTTGGAGTACCATGCTGCTATTATTGTTATGGTGTGCATAACAATGAGTGAGCACCTCTGCAAACCAGGGTGATCAGATGAGAACGGGGTTGTAGGCACTGATCTCAACTGCTTGGCTATAAAGGAAATGTCTAGAAATCTCACTATAGACGAATACAGCTGTCTTTTACCAGCTAGGTGACCGCATTAGCCATTGCTATATGATGTAAACATTAACGCATGGTACCGTGGCCGCAAGATGGCTCCTCCCCCACCTCGCTCCGCCTCTCTCCTCCTCACTATCTTTTAAACCTACAGACACAGAAATGGCATGTCCTAGGGAAATCATTGTGGGACTGGCTCGGCTCTAAGTGGCTGTAATTCTGCACCAAGACTGAATTTCGGAAAGAGACTTCAGATCCAGTATTAGGGGACCACTAAGACCTGTATAAAAACATAAAACATCTGCATGTCATGGGACCTTTAATGGAGAATTGTAACTGTCAGAATAAATATAAAAACCCTACCCTTTTGTGTCAAAACTAGTGCTGTGTTCCTTGTTTTGAGGGGCAGAAGACGCAGGCTTCCTCTCATCTTCCTCATCGCTGCTAAGGGTAATGCCCATGCTTGGAGCTGCCACTTTAATCACATGTTGTGATGCGGCCTGATCATCAGGGTCCAAATCATCCTGGAAACCAGAGACCAGTGGATTCCCGCCTCTTCCCTCTGCATCACTAAATGTGACAGTGAGAAATATATTAATAATGACTTCTAGTGTAATAGCTGCATGCATTCGACATGTGACTTTTATATGTGTGCTGCAAGGTGAAAGCCTGGTGAACGAAAGATGCATGCCTGCATCTACACTATATGGACAAAAGTATTGGGACATCTGAAATTACACAAACGCAGACTTTATCTGGAGTTGGTCCACCTTTGCAGCTATAACAGCTACCACTCTTCTTAGAAGGCTTTCAACAAAAGTTTCTGTGGCAATTTGTGTCCATTCATTCTGTAGAGATTTTATGAGGTCAGACACTGATGTTGGACGAGAAGGTCTGGATCCCAGTCTCCATTCCAGTTCATCCCAAAGGTGCTGGATGGGCTTGAGGTCAGGGCTCTGTGTGACCAGTCAAGTTCTTCCACACTGAACTCCTCCAGTCATGTCTTTATGGAGCTCGCACTGGGACACATTCATGCTGGAATAGAAAGGGTTCACCAAACTGGGTCGACAAAGTTGGAAGCATGGTGTTGTCCAGAATGTCTTGGTCTGCTGAAGCATTAAGATTGCCCTTCACTGGAAGTATTTGAAGAGCTTTCAAACAAAAACTACTGCTGCTCAGAAAACATCTCTCAGCAGGTAACTAACATTACAGTTCTAATATTTGCGATATTTTGTGTGCAATTATAATTATATTATTATTAATTATATTTAGAACTATATGTGGAGTTTGCATTTATATTGTCACTTCAGCATTTGTATTTTTGTTGTACATCAAGCTGATAAAATTTGCTTAAAATCTAAAATTGTCATGAAATAATAATTTCCTTCTGTTATTTATTCTATTTTTTTCCTCCCTCTGTTTTACATGGCTGCTTTGCTCGTTTCACTTCCAGTCTCACATTGTTCTTTCTGTATCTCACCCCACATGCAGGAAATTTAGCCCATTTCCCCTGTCTTGGAGAGGTAGACATGGTGAAAGAGAAGGTCCATGAGTATGATGCTGTTCTCAGCAACCTTATCCAGGAGTTTGACAGTCGCTTTGAGGACTTCAGACACAAAACTCCTGACTTTGAGTTGTTTGCTCAATCCTTCATCATCAGTGTGGATGCAGTCAGAGATGATCTTCAGATGGAACTAACTGAGCTTCAGTGTGATTCAGAAAAGTTCACATCCCTTCCCTTGACAGACTTCTACAAATGTGTACCAGCAAAAAGGTACCCAAAGATGTGCAAGCAGGCACAAGTGATGCTGTCTCTGTTTGGCAGTACCTACCTCTGCGAGCAGACTTTCACTCTGATGAATTTGAACAAGAGTAAACATAGAAGCAAACTAACTGACTCTCAACTACACAATATCTTGTCTTTGTCTGTAAGTCAACTACAGCCCAATCTTGAAAAACTTCTGCAAAATAAGGACCAGCTTCATATCTCTCATTAGGTCACTGACATTGCAACCACACAGTTTTGTTATTGCTTACAGCTTGACTAGTGTAATTGGCATTGAACTGTATTGTGCATTGAACACTTGGGAATTGTTTATTTTTATTGTAATAAGTTGATTAAAATGCAAAACTTACCAATTAAAACTGCAGTCATTTATTTTAAATATTATGACAAAAAATAAGGGGACCCCATAGCAACTTTGATGCAAATTTACTTTTGGCCCACGCCCTCAATCAAGTTTGATCTTTGGCCCTTCATAGGAAAAAGTTTGGGCACCCCTGGTCTAGAGCAAGGCTGTCCAAAGTGCATGAACCGATTTGAATTGGCCTTTCCAACATGTTTATGCACCACTGATCTGTAATGGGATCTGTTCTTTGGCTGGTCAATATGTGATGTTGTGAGGTGCACTGCATAGCCTGAAGCTAGAAAATAATGTCCATGATGTTCCTTGGGACTAGCAACCAGCCAGGGGTGCTTCTCCATCGTTTGTTATCCTTTTATCCTCAGCATCTCAGGAGACTGCCTGCGATCATGGACAGGTAAAATATCTGATCCCAAAGTAAACTAGTTTTCCAGTCCAGTCTGCTGTTCAAGAACACCCCAGGAGCTTGTAGAATATCATATACTCGCCCTGGGTGGTGCCTAGTCTCTTCATATGCCAGAACGTTACCACCAGCTGTGATGTCTTTCTGATATCAGGTTCAAGGTGGTTTCCCTCCAGCTTCCTGTATCATGCCTCTTGAATTGACTTGATTTGAGCAGATTTTATCCTGATAGTAGTTTAGAGGGAAAAAAATCCCAGTGTTGTTCATGACACAGTCCTGTAATCTCACAAACTATGGTCAGAGCAACAAGGGATGCACATGGGTATTCAAGCATTAGGCGAATTCAATGACTCTTACCAAGCCATTTATGGATAAGGTCGGCTCAACTCGTAAAAGCATTCACAGGCTGATTACACAGGTCAACAGGTCAGAATCATCATGTACAATGTTTATGTGGGTTCTGTAGTGTTTTTCATGCTGATTTTAAATCTGTGTTTAGTGTTTTCTGCAGGTACAGTGTTTGTGATGAAGCTAGTTCTATACTGCATGATAGCTGGTATAATGATCATATAATAATCATATTATTAGTGTTTGTGAAGAAACAGTGGTGTCTGACTGACACTGATCATTATATCTCTCCACAGTGTGGCCTGTCTGACTTCACTGAAAATATTGAAACAGTTCTTGATTGGTGTCTGTGGTTTAATACAAAACGCAAGTCTATTGCAAATCTAATATTACTCATAATTCAAAAAGTTGATTTAAAAAACTGAAAGCAGTGTTATTTTTAATGAAACCACAACAAACTGCCACATTTCTTTTTTTAAATATAAGTAACCTGAGCTTTAGTATCTAAAGTCTATGCGTCTGATGTGTTTGTTATTTCATGTTTGGGTTTTTTCACTTTTTTCCCCCCTTTTTTTTCCTCTTTACAGCATCCTTACCTGTAACATCATAGATGTACCTCTTGGCTCTCTCTATGGTAGATCATACATCGTAAATAATACATGACATAATATAGTGTTTCTCTCTATGTCTGTTTTTTTCTTAAAGGGCATTTCTTTAAATAGACATATCCTGTGACACAGAATCTTTTTCTGTAGTTTTTAGTGGATTTTCTAAGACGTTTTCACCACAGCATCTCTCCCCATATATTGTGGTGGCGACTTTTTTTAAGCAATCAATACTCAGCCCCTGATCATCTGATCGACTGGACTGAAGGGGATATTAATGGTCTTTTGCCGTTTGAACCATTCCCATATTTCAAAAACGGCAGGAGAAGTGGCTATAAAAATAAAAATAAGAAGAAGGAGAAGAACAAGATAGAGAAAACTTAAGAACAACTAGGCCAGCTACTCTAACTAATGTTAGATAAATCCAGAACCAGTGACAACCCTTATGTTGGCACATTGAGGAGAAAATATCGCCTGTAAAAGACGATGAGTCATCATCAGCATCCAGCATTATACCTCGAGTTCGAGCTCCGTGACTTAGCTCATATAAAAACCTATCCATTTTCCCTGGCTATTTTCAAATGATAAAACATTTTAATTTATTCCTCCACACCCTGAATTTTGTGTTACTGGATATTTATCCTCCTAACCAATGCCATCAGCCCTACCCTGTTTATTTGTTTGTTGATTGATAGCTTTCTCCTTTCCTGTGGTTAAGCTAACCTCAGTTCATTTGCTCCTGTGGATGCTCAAATATCAAAATTGGCCAGAATGCACCTCTCTAGTATCAGGCTCTATTACCTTAAGCTTGCTCTCCAGTGAGGCAGGATAAAAGCTGAGTGGAGAAAAAAAAGAATATAAGCCTAAATATGGTACTGGTTTGGCCCAGGGCTTAAGTACACTGTAATGCAGATACATCTATCTCTGATTGGTAGGCAATACTGGAATGGCAAAGGGTTTTTAATAAAATAATTGAGCTATTTTAGGGACGGCTTTTCAGATGTCTCCATAATGTTTGAAGTGCAGTAGGTTCTCTCAACACTTCCACAGGGAGAAAGGAAAATCAGCACAGAGCTGCCTTGTGCTGCTCCTACAGTCCTGAGTCTGTGAGGAGGTTTCTGAGTTATCATCTAACCATCTTTCTAGGGATATTCCAAGTCCATCCTCATCATACGATCTGACGTACGTGAGTAGAATCATTTGTTAATGCCCCTCTGCTTAGTATCTTGTAATTTGCATGATTCTTTTTCTTAATTCCAGTTAGTGTATTTCCTGATTTGGGTCATTTAGTATTAAGCATCAGTGAATGTCAGGCCTCCAACAGAGTTTTGTATTTCTGTAGATAATGCTGTAACACTCTGTCCTGTTTTCCTTTATTTGCATTTGAAAATGCTTGTGGTGCATTTAAAATGTATGAACAGCTTGCCTGTCACTGTCCTGAGCATGAGAAGCTGCTGGAGCTTTTTTCTTAGATTTGGCTGCTTCTCCGCTGTCCTCCAGAAAGTTCCGGTCCAGTCCTACGTCAGGCACAAAGTCATCCACGTTTTGGACCTTCTCTGAGGGCTTAGGTGCCTCACAGGTTGCAGTTTCTACAGAGAAGGGGAGAAAACATGCTCAGGCAAACCACCACTACAGGCATTACCCACTTGGCTTGGACAGTTTTGAGATCTGATTAGTACAGAACCCTGACCTTGAGGTTACAAAAGAACATACAAAAGAAACTTCACACTACATTATATTATGTCTTCTACTATATGGCACTATATGGCAATGATCCAAAGAATCCAAAGTGTATGACAGACATTCAATCATACAAGTTCAAGATGGTTGACTTGATTTAATAAGCACTGTATAAAATCAAAGGCGAGGTGTAGCCTACCGCGTTTGGCCATGTCAGCAATGTAGTGCAGGCCCATGATTTAATTACTGGTTTGTTTTCTCGACCCCCAGAAGACATTTTGATTTATAAATCAAGAAAAGGACAGCTTAAGCTACCCTGTAGGTCATTTAATCAGTGTCAGTCTAAACAAAGAACGACCCAGGCCATACATGAACATATTATGTTCATATGAATGAACACTCATTTTAAAACCACACAGTATTTGCATGTAAGTGAAATCAGTGCTAGAAAACATAATGCATCTCTAATTAAAAAAAGAAATTGTGGACAGTGTCACTCTCACATTACAATAACATGAACTTGGCTGAAAGTTTTAATAAAAACAATACATTTCAACAATAAAACACAAAAACTTAACACTAAAAAATTAAATTTGAGATTTATAAAGAATGGTCTGAAGATCTGATTGAAAATGTAATGAGAAATAATATTTCCTCTCTACTGGAAAATGTCACTGAGTAAATATTGTTCAGTGTGGAAGAACTTGACTGACCACACAGAGTCCTGACCTCAACCCCATCCAGCACGTTTGGGATGGACTGGAACGGAGATGGTGATCCAGACCTTCTTGTCCAACATCAGTGTCTGAGCTCATAAATGCTCTCCAGAATGAATGAACACAAATTCTCACAGAAACTCCAGAATCTTGTTAAAAAAAAAAGCCCAGGACAACAACCTACTGCATATTAAAGTCCATGTGTTTGAATGCAAAGCCATTAAAAGGCCATGGTGTAATGGTCAGGTGTCCCAATACTTTTGTCCATATAGTGTATGCTGTATCATGTTCTCTGAGACTAAGAACAGGCTGAAAAGTGTATAGCCTTACCTGATTTGTCTGGTGGAATCTCTGGTGTTGATGAGCCAAACAAGCGGGAAATGAAGCCTCGTTTCTGGGGAGCAGCTTGGGCTACTTGTGTGGCAGAGGGTTCCGAAGTTTGCTGGGGAGGAAGGCTCTTGGGCACTGGGGGTGCAGAGGACTGAGGCGGGGGAGGTGCGGGATGTGTGTCTGGGAGAGGCTGGGGGGGTGCAGGGAGTGGAGCCTGGGGAGTGCTGGGGCTGGAGTTACTGGGGGAGGCAACACCAGGCAAGACGATGGGAGACTGGGAGCCTGAGGATGGGCTCTGGCTGTTAGAGGGAGCCGGAGAGCCGTAAGCTTTGCGCGCTTCCATCATTTCCATGAAACTGAAAATAAAGCGGGGCTCCAAATCACTTGCAGCACTCAAAGAAAGACTAAATCAGTGGTTATCAAGCTGGTCTTCAGGGCGTCCCACATTTTTCCTCTTACCCAAGGAGTTTTGAGTTAAACTGGAGCAGAAACGTGGACCACCTGGAAGACCCTGAGGACTGGCTTGAGAACAACTGCTATGAGCAAAGTGACTGACTGCTGTATGATTTTTTATGTAAACATATGTGTACTATAACATCGTAATTGCAATCTGATACTACAGTTATACTCTGTACTATGTAAATGTTACTAAAAAAGTTTTAAAAATATTCTATTGATCTGAATATGATCTGAATATACGAAACAGAACCAAATTAATTGTTTAGTGCTGTTTTGAAACCTACATTTAAATACGCAACTGTTTAAGTGTAATTGTTTAAATAGAGCACATAAATATTATAAGTGGACTACAGGGAGAAATCAAATACGTTTGCGCTAAATTTACTACACAAAAGGAATTAATGAAGCCTTTCTATAAACACAAGTCCAGTGCAACAGGGCTCCTAAGCTCATCAACCCTGAAACATGTGACAACTGAAGTCTGTTCAGCTAAACCGTCTATCAAAAGTGATACTGAGAGGAATAATGGACTCGTTACACTGATTTATCAGTCTACTCAGGCTTTAGCTGGAACTGCAGGGATGTTAAGAAGCATGTTTGCTGCATGCTGAGCGCTGTTTTTTCTATTAAATGTGTGTTAATCTTGCTGGATAAGTCTTTATACAAAACTCTTTCTGACTTGCATTTGTTGCGTTTTGAGGAATTTGAGACCGATTAACCTTGCCCTCAAGTACTTCACTATTCAGTCTGACTTCCAGCTCTGATACTTTTCTGTGTAGTTCGTTTCTTAAAAGGACATTCAAATGTGATGAATCAGCACAGCGCCCTAAACATTACTCATAAAATGAGCGAATATTTTTAATAAACCTCCCTAAAATTAGTGGTTAACTTCACGTAGATGCTTGCAGCTCACATGTCGTAGTTCTGGTCTTCTGTCTCTTGCTGAACATTAAGCTCCTCAAGGGTTGCGTCAATGTCGAGCTGATTGGTCTCCAGTTGCCGTAACAGTGTCTCCCTCTGTAGAAAGAAATCCACATATTGCTTATAAACCTACATGTGGCTCAGTGCTTTTAACTTGATGATTTATCTTTAACGATTCTGCGACAGTTCAGTACAACATGCAGACAGACACTTATCTCCTTAATCATGTTCATTTTAAAAATAAACGTTACCACCGAAATCAGCGCCGAGATTGTAGAGAAAAAACTACAGAATGGAATGAAACAAATTTTTGTTGCCTGGTGTTATCAACCCGTGAATCTGGCTATGCATTCAGTCGTCCTAGGCAAGTGACTCAACTGCCTAATGCTGGCTCGCAGCACAAATGTGTTTATGAACCTACATATCAGTAGTGAGGCTAACTGTCAGGACACAGAGTGTGAAAAAGATTTCCAGTGCCCCTTTAGAAAGATGTGCGCTGGCTACTGTAGTGGGAAAACACTTTAAGGATGAAAAGCTAGGGACACAAGATCCAAATAAGCAATCAGAAATCGGCCAGTGTATTATTTTGGGCTGATTTATGTTGCAATTTTATGGCGCAAATAGTGTTGGACACTCTGTATAGGAATAGTGCTGCTAATAGCAAAATATTGTCGCATAATTGTCAACCAATCGTTTTATACTCGACCTGGTCATGTACCGTACAAAAGCTAGAACTGACCGTGTATGAAGCCCTTTTGCAGGAGCTACTTGTAACAGACACAGAACAAATAAGTCAGTGTTGGCTGCAGAAAATGCCCAATTTTAAAATAAATGTGTAGAGTCATTTCAAACTATTGCAGCAGGTAATTCATGGTCATAAAGCAGGTCAGAATGTACTCCTGGGTCCTTCTACAACCTCATGCAAATGTAAGGAGATTGTGGCCATATGTGTAAGTGAGACACACATAACCTGCAGGTACACTTTGTAACTGATGCTGCACAGTTTAGGTTAGTCATCCACTAGTTCTACATCAATGCACACAGGACACCGTTGGGTGTATATTTATGGTTGGTGGACTATTCTCAGTCTAGCATTGAACACCGGGGTGTTTAGAAACCATCATCAGAGAAATCATCAGAGATCAGTTTCTGTGGGTTCTGTAGTGTTTTTCATGCTGATTTCAGATCTGTGTTTAGCTTTTCCTG
>JBBPDE010210067.1:0-12818 GCA_037974605.1 Nannopetersius ansorgii
TTATACTGTGTGTACCTGGCCTTATGTTTGTATCTTGTGGGGGCCAAATGTCCTCATAATTAAATGAATACTGAAACATCTGTAGCTGTGGGTTCATTTGTTGGTCCTTACAAAGAAATGTGCATCACAAATTCAACATTTGGGTTAGGTTTAGGTTTGCATAACAATAATATAGTATTGCACAAGAGTACAAATATGTACCTTCTGTGTGTGTGTGTGTGTGTGTGTGTGTGTGTGTGTGTGTGTGTGTGTGTGTGTGTGTGTGTGGCATGCTTGGCAGGGTAACGCGAGAGCACAGGGAGAACCTGGCTAAACTGGCCAAGCAGTTCAGCAACAAGGCCAAGGAGTCTGTTAGAAGGGTGCGCTCTAATGCTTTGGCGGAGGTCAAGAGCGCCAAGGAAGGCGTCTCTGAAGACACTATCCGCTTGATAGAGAAGCAGGTAAATAAATGAATGTTTCTCTTTCAAAACAGTCTTTGTGGTAAATGCATGTGTTTGTACTGCCCATGTTTCCCCTCATAACGTTATATTACATTACATTTCCTGTAAGCTGCTCAGTTCTGGGGAAAAACACTTCTTATTGTTACTTTTTAAGTTACATGAACATTGTGTCCTCAAACAGAGGGAGCAACAGACCATAGTTCGGTCTGTTCATGCTCCCTCGCACATACAGAGTGTTCCATTGTTCGTTAACTTTTAAAATATACAAGAAATGTACTAAAATACACTTAATGCACTTTATAATCATTTAATCACAGATATTCTGTTCATAGACTTTTCTCTGTGTTAAACCTCTTGTATTTGTTGATTAAACAAAAATGTAATACATTTCAAATAAAATAAATTACAAATTGAGTTAGCGACCGAACTGTTTACAAAAGTAAACAAATTTGAAGCAGTATGATTACTATTGGGTTGTATATTATAATATTATAATAGGTAGCTCTGATCCCAGACTGTAGAAAAGCACAAAGTTTTATAAAACAGCCCATTTTGATGTGGAAGTGTCTTCATCTTCACATTTCTGAGTCACGATTGCGTTCTTTGTCTTTTCCTGGCGTTACCAGATTCAGCAGATGGCAGACAGTTGCGCAGGAGACATTGACAAACAGCTGGCCACAAAAACCAAGGAACTGCTGGGCTGATGTGGACAAGGCCCTCCAAACCCTCATGATGTTACCCTGTTTGTTTTTGTTGTCATGATTCAGGCCGGAAACTGTCACCCGTGCCTAAAGCCGGACATCCTAAAAAGACAGAAAAGGACCCTCAACTAAAACCTAAAACAGAAAAAAATTATGATCATGGTGATCGAGAGTAGAGTGTTGAAGGTGGCACTCGGGCGCTGTTTGTGTATCTTTCTTGCACATAAACAAATGTTGCCATGGCACGCCAGTGGCTGCTGGCTCCCCTCGTTCCTCACTTCTTCAAACAAACAAATGGGAGGACAGATGAAGTTTTAATGTGATTTGGGGGTCCTCCTCCTAATCATAGCGATGCCACAAGCGCAGTGTTTATGTAAGAAAGCACAGCGCTGAATGTAAACTCTGCGGTCTTCACGGGATGGTGGAAGTCTCCGAGGACGGTGCAGGAGCGCTCCCAGAAAGGCACTGACAACATTTGTTTCACATTCACAGCCACCGGGCCTAAAACAGTCATGCTTTCCTTCTGTTTGTGAAGATCAATTGTATAGCTACCAATACAAAGGAAATAAAAATTGCACACTGTTTTTCAGGCGCAGATGAACAATTAGGGCGTGTTTCTTTGAAGTCTGATGTCATTCATCTCTCAAATTGCTCATCACTCTCAAGTTTACTTACACTGAACCTCTGGGCCCCATCAGTAAGTTGGATTATCAGTTTAAAAGCTCGCTCTAAAAAACAAAACACCACTACAATTGTTATAAAGGTTCCAGGAAGGGTTCCTTGGAATGATGCTATAAAAAAATCACTCCTCTAATTCAGAGAACCATGCATTAAAAGGTTCTTTAGGGAGTGGAAGGTGGTTCTTCTATGATGTTGCGCCAAAGAATAGCTTTGGTAGCTGTACTTTTTATTTGTAGTACGCTAACCCTGCTAGGGCTTGGCCAGAAAGCATCATCTCTAATGGAGAAAAACACAGGGGTGACTAAATAAACACAACTTTAGAGGAGGAGGTCCGCAGACAGAGAAAACGCGCAGGTTGCTGCTGGTCCGGGGTCCATATGTCAGCAATTTGGGGGCATTGTGTATCTTGGCCTGGACCAGAGGCTCATGATCGATGGAGGGGTGAAAATCCTGAGCCGCTGGCTTGAAAATTGCTTTCAGCTGATAGCTTCATTTCGCTTTACATTTATCAAATGGATTACTGCGCGTTTCTCTCCATATACAACTACCATGATGGAGGTGATGGGGATGGCAGTGGGTGGGGGGAGTGGGGGGCCAAATGTTTTTTCCTGCCATGTCGTTGAAAATATACACGCAAAAATTGGCTCTGTAAACGTTGTGCTCCTCCAACAGGAACTGGCTTACTGAGTGCTTCCCTGGTCTCTGTCGCTTTCTCCCTTTTGTTCCCCATAATAGTAATGAAAAAATCCCAGGAACCAAACACTGACGAGTTAACGGACCACCTCGAAAAACCACAGCTATGTCTGCCCCCTCTGTTCTCTATGCCAGTATCAGATATTTCACATATATATAATGCATACATCGATTGGCCATAACTAGGTTCGTTGTGCTGCCAAAACAGCTTTGACCCCTCGAGACCTGGACCTCAGTAGGTGCTGTGGTATCTGCACCAAGACATTACAGCAGATCCTTTAAGTCCTGGAGCTAGGGCCTCTTATGGATCGGAATAGTTTGTCCAGCATATTTCACAGATGTTTGATTCACAGATGTTTGATCAGATTGAGATCTGGGGAATTTAGAAGCAAACTTAACTCTTCATCATGTTCAAGCTCTTCATCATGTTCCTCAAGCTCTTCCTGAACAGTGTTTGCAGTGTGGCAGGGTCTATTATCCTGTTGGTCATTAAGGAACACTGTTGCTGTGACTGCCACTACATATTGGAACTCCCCACAAGACCTGTAGTTTTGGAGATGCTCAGAGCCAGTTGTCTAACCATCACAATTTGGTCCTTACTTTTGCTTCCAACTCATTAACTTAAAGAACTGATTGTCCATTTGCTGACTAATATTTTACATAGACATACATGCATACAGTATTGTGGAAAAGGCAACTATGCAAATTTCACCAGCCAACAAAAACACATAAATGCAAACAAATAAGAAAGCAATAAAAGTATCAGGTTTCTGGTTTTATTCTAGATTTCTCCTTGATGCGGAATTGTGTGCAATTGTGAAATTCCATCAGCAGTACATCTCATGATTCACGCAATGCTTAAGAATTAAGAAAAACATTGACCCACATAAAACCACTACATACTGTATTAGTTATTTGTATTTATTCTAATATTAGTGTTTTAAAGCATTAACTGCTCTGCTTTTCCCAAGATGTTTGCACAGTACTGTATGTATGTATTTGTGGCCATTTGATTCTGTGGGGCTACAAAGGTACTGACACTGTTGGCCTATAGTAGAAAACATTGGCTAAACCTTCTTTTCTTCAGGAGTACAATAAATACATAATCAAATATTGGTTTGAAATGTCAGTTGGCATTTGTCTTTGACCATTGTCTCCCTACTGAATAGTGTCTTATCTCAAGATATGAACATCTGTTAGTTGGTGACTTAGCACTGAGAATTGGTTTAGTCTTATATTTATTTGTAGCCCACAGAAATAACTGTGGTGGTTAGCCCTTGTACCTTGTACATCATTTGTCTTTGTTCATTTGATGTAAGCGATACATATGAAAATGTCTTCCACTTTTCATTAACAGGAGACTTCAGATTGCCAGCAATAACACTTCTAGACCTTTGCAGGAGGGATTGAATTTCATGTTCTTGGTACTGAAAAATACTCTATAAATAGAGCTGGTCAACCTTTGCAGTAACAAACTCAACACTTAAGGGAAGGCTTGCCATGAGCTTTTACAACATTGTGGGGATTCGCTTAAATTGAGCCACAAGAACCATAGGGATGTTGGCTAAAAAGGGTGCAACTACTCACTTTTTGGGGGTATGCAACACCTCCCCCCACACACACACACACACACACGTCCCAGCAGCATCGCTGGTTATAACATCTACTGCCAGTGGCCAGGCACTATGTTTCTTACATATTTTAAACAGCATATTTAGAGCATAGTAATGGTTTAAAAGCACAAGAACAGTTTAAAAACAAAAATGCCAAAGATATTTTGTTTGTATACAAAGTGATATTGCATGTAATGATAATGATTTTGTACAATGAGAAATCCGGGTTTCTTATTGCCAATAGGTTTTTGCACAGATTCTGTGGGTTTTGGACAGGCTGAGGAGTTTAAAGAAACAGTGGAAATTGCTTATGCTACAACTGATTTCCAAACTCAACAGTTTCAGAATCCAGCACTCAAGAGCTGTTGTTGCCTTTAGACACTTTCACTTCAAATCAACAACTTATGTTTGGCCAGGGCAGCTCTAGCAGGGCAGAAATTTGACGGGCAGGTGGCTTCCAACAACAAGCTATGCTGTCAGTGTTTGTCTATGGAGATTGCATGTCTTTGTGCTTGAGTTCATAATGCGTATAGCCAAAATAGAGAAACCCACTAAGTTGAAAGTGGTTTCCAGGTAATGTTGGCTAGATAAAGCCTTGCACTTTTCATCGTTTATTTGATGAGCACCATTGTTTAATCGTTTATTTCATAAGCACCATTGTTTTGGAAACACTAACATTTTTTGGCCAGTGCAGCAGCCCTGGCCACTCGGAGGCCTATGCCAAGCACTCAGTTGGATTTTTCCTCCTCTGCTTTCTTCCCTGGACTAACTCTTTGCTCCATGCCTTGCTCTTTACCACCCCGACCCCCTTCCCCCCTCCTCACCGTTTTTCCTCGCGCACCCGTTTTTATGCCTAGTTTAAATGCAGATTATTTAGGATTGCTCTGCATTATTCATCCTCCTTCTGGGTCTTATGACAAAGCGGGCGCTTCTGACATCCCGGCACTGGCGCGAGCTGGAGCGCGATCGTGAGCGGCAGGGTCCCCATCGAAGAAGCGCGCTATTATTCTGATTACACGCCTCGCAAGGTCTCCGTGCTCCCGTAGTTACCGGGAAGCGGGAAGGGTGGGCATGGGGTGGGGAGATGGTTTTGAGGGGGAAAGGGGAGAGGGGGGGCTGGAGAGTGCGTTTAATCACTTCAGTGGCACCGAGCGTCCTCGCCTCTCGAGAGCGCGAGCCACCCGACGCTCCTCATCAAGAATCCAATCAGTTTGGCGCACTTGGGGCTGAGACGAGGAGCGATTTTCTGCCGCTAACATAAAGGCTAGGCTCACTGCATATGCAAATGGAAGAGAAAATTAACACTTTTTTGGGGACGCTCATATCAGTCGGAGCATGAGGTGGATCATTTGCTGTTTTCGATTGCATTATTCGTTTTTTTGTCGATCTTTGCTGAAATTGAACGCTCCTTAACGAATTACATACTTTAATCAGAGCCGTCTGTTCCTGAGCAAAATGCTGGGGGAAGTCAGGAGAGCAATGGCGCTGGGCTGATCCACATAAACAACTACTGCATTACAAATGACGCCCTCTTAAGGCCCCACGCCAGCATAAACACCGGGAAGAGATCAAGACTTAAGTACAAGTAAAAGTAGCATTAAGAAAGACGTATCTGTTTCAAAAAGATGTGCACTATCAGTACAACGTCTAAAGTTTAAGTTCTCACTATACTGTTAGATAGCTGTATTGTCTATTTGTTTTGTTAGAGATTTACATCCTATTCACACTGTACTATTGTATTGTGTTGTTTCTGTCATTCGTTGCACCTTGTTCAATGTTGCTAACTGCCTCCTGTGCAATATCATACTTATGGTGCAATACTAGCCACACCTGAAGGTATACATCGCATTCACACTATGCTCTTACACTGCTGTGTCTATTTATCAAAGTCAAAGTCAAAGTCAACTTTATTGTCAATTCTGCCATACGTACCAGACATACAGAGAATTGAAATTACGTTACTCTCAAACCGCAGGTGCATACATGTAACATTAAATACAAAAGGTGCAATTTTAAAAATACAAACAAATACAATTATACATATAATCTATAAAAATATGGTGCAAAAAGAGCAATATTGTAGTATAGTAAAGATTGTATTGTCTCTGTCATATCTTGCACTTTATTCAATGCTGCTAACAGCCTCTTATGCAATATCATACAGCAGTCACTCTGGAAGGTTTGCAGAGCATCCACTATACTGTTATTGTATTGTCTATCACATTGTTGCTGGAACAATGTTGAATGTTGTATTTTGAACATACATGGCACATGGAGAAACATCTCGTCACACAATGTACTTGTCCGCAGCTGCTGATGACAATAAAGTAAGTGTAATAATCTAAACAAACTAATAAAAGTGACAGATGTTAAGGAAGGGAAAGCATATCTGAATCAACCAAAAAAGTGGAATGGAGTAACATATTGTCAGTGACAAACTAAACAGGGACAAAAGGAGCAAATTCCTCACGAAAGTATATTATGGAACACTTTTACTGGTAGAGAGGAGGCTCTCAGAATGGACCAAGACTATTGCCATGGAGTCAACACTGGGGGGAACCAAACAAAAGGAAAGAAAAAGAAAAACTCTTGTTCTGTCAGTCAAAAAATGTTTTAATTGATTAAAAAAACAAGCCAGGTGGTGAGATGGCCTCATTACCATGTAACCCCTAATATATGCACACATGCAAATTTTATTACCTTATTTGACACTGAGCTGAGGAATATAGTACGTTTATGGGAATGTAACCACTTTGAAAGAGAGACAGTTTTATATTGACTGGACTCACAGCCAAGCATTTGTTTCTACTGGGGTTTGGCAGTGCCACATTGACAAACCGCACACTATGTTTGGCTGCACTGTGATGCTAGAGCTGGGGGTCTGTAGAGTTAGTTGTGATTATGATTACGATTATGATTACATAGATTAAGGGGGCCATTGTGAGCACATGGCCTGAATATTGTTAGGGACGTGTGCCCCCCCTATATAAATTATGATTACGCCCATGGAGTGGACCCTAATCACAGAGCTGTTTCATTCTACTCCATATCAATCTGATGTTGTGACAGATCATAACGCTAGGCTATAAGCTGAGTAGAGAGAGTAGAAAGTAATTTCAAGCCAATGAAGACTTAAATACAAGTGAAACTAAAATGAACATGTTAATATGTGTGGGGTAGCTTTGCTCAGGTGCTAGCAAACAGGTGCTAGTCTTTGTATCATAGCTACAGCAGGACAGTGATTTTTATTACAGTGCCCCCTTACAGTCATACATGAACACACCAAATCATACAGTGTGAACAATGTAAAATTCGTTCTCTATGTTTAACCCATTCACCAAATGAAGCTGCCACCAATAGGGGGCACCTGCGGAGCCAATGGTGGATGGGGGGCGTCATTACCTTCCTCAGAGGTACTTCAGTGGTGCCACTAGCAATCCTGTTTTTGAACTCACAACCTTCAGATCACAGGAGCAACTCTAGGTCACCAGCTGCTTTTTTAAAAAAGAAAGCAGGGCTTTTAAATGTAGTTTGAACTTAAAAGACCCTGTTCATCTGTGCCAACGAGAAGCCATTACTAGCAACAGCTATATTCCTACACCATGAGCAGCTGGCTAATGTTCCTAAGCTTTCTTAGTCACACATGTATCAGAAATAAAAAATGCCTTTCTGATATCGTTTGAGGGCGGTGGGTGAGCTTCTGCGCCGGCCCAAATATGTGTACCATAGGCGTGGCAACTCACTAGGCAATGCCTTCGAATGCTCCCCCTTGGCACCGCACTGGAGCGCAACAAAATACATTTCACATGAAATATAAAACTTCTGCTTTCTTCGAATCACAAATACAAAAACACTGCTTCATGCACAGCAAGGAGGGCTACTCTGTGAATTTGCATCTTCATTTTAGTTTTATTTTTCACTCAATACTTCAACTCGAATCACTTTTTGTCATCTAACAATATAAGAACATGTGGAAGTTGTGGCTATGGTGTTTGAACTGCAGTAGTTTGAGTGCGGAAGTGAGTTTTGCCCTGCTAAAAGAATAAGAAGTCCTCTGTTTTGGTAAATATGCTAAATTATCCGATAAAGGTAAGCATTTGACAGACAGTTAAGCTTTATGCATTACAGGCATTCAAAGAAGTCAGTATTTCTTTGAAAAATGTTCTCACTCATCTTTACAAGGTACCAATAAATCTGAGGCCACGAGCTCCTACGCTCCACTCCCTAGTGGAAATGGAGTGCACTCTTTGGGTGTAGAAGCCATCATTTCCTAGCCTCTGCAGTGTAGTGCACTATATAAGAAGTGGAGAGGCATTTGGGATTGAGCCCACGTTTCTGGTTGAACATTATTATTCTGATTTAGAGGAAAAGCTGTTACTGCAGCATGAACCAGTGATGCGGTTGAGTTTGTTGTATTTAGATTCTTTGCATTTGCATTAAACGCAGAATATGGCTTGAGCTGTGCTGCCCTCAACCCATGACCATTTTTTTCTTTAAGCGTTGGAGTGGTTAAACTGTCGCGTGCTCACTGGTGATTACCAGCACATTCAGCTTTTACGTCTGCTACCATTTCCCGCCCTCGCCTTGATCCTAAGTGACTGAAGCACTAGATACCCCCCCAACCACCGCCCAACCCCCTCCATTTCACTCTCGTCCCTTGAGGAAGACTGTAATCAGCGGCTCCAGAGCGCGAGGAGCACGGAGTGTGCTATTCACACACTCTCAATACGAATGTGTAGGGCCTAATGGAAAGGGCGGCACCTGCCGTGGAAAGTGAACCAGGTGTGTGAGGGATCAGTTTTAGCTTGCCATGGATAATTTTGGCATCCACCTACTGCTGCCACAAAATAGACAAACCATACTGACATTAGACTTTATTTGAGGTTTTAACACACAAAAAGCAACGCAGGCCCAAACACAGTGGGGTCACCATTGTGTTGACCTTTAATAGTACTGGAATCTGGATAGTATACAATACTACAGGGTTGAATACATGCTTCTTATTTTGTTAACAAAAACAGACACTGGGTTTCATGGTCTAAAAGGGAGGTTCCATTGCATAATTCAATGTTTGAGATGTAAACAAAGTAACTCATTTATAACATTTAGCGAGCCTTAATTACAGGGGACAGTCTCCCTGGAGCAACTTGGGGTTAAGGGTCTTGCTCAGGAACCCAGTGGTGGTTTGCTGAAGGAAGTATTCACACCCATACCCTCTTGGTTCAGAGACAAGTATCCTACCCACTAGATCAGTGGTTCCCAACCTGGGGTCCAGGCCCCCCTTAAGGAGGTGCTATAGATTGCAGAGGGTGCACACAATTTTGTCTACACTAAGGTTACACATTAAAGAGAAACTGAGGGTGTGTGTATAAGAGTATAAGATTATTTTTGTAATTAATCACTTTTCTCTTTTAGTGTGTCTATGTGGGTAGGAGTTGGGGTTGGGGAGCCTGGCTAGTCTTGGACACAGGCAAGGGGGGCTTCAGGGAGAGCCACTGCACTAGACCACCACCACCCCAGAGAGTTAAATGTAGCAAAAAAAGGTTGTGACAATGGTTGTGATCGGAAACAGATGCAAATCAAGTCATTTTAAGCATGCTTTAGGCCACAACGTCCTCGAAACATAGGATAGCAGATCTTAATTGTTTATGCAGGGTTTCTGAAAAATTGAAGATATTTCTTTAGTAATGTCAGGATTTATGTTAAGAATGCATGATCTGAGCATTCCTTTAACTTTCTAATTCTGTTTTTGCAGGAGTTTGCAATATCTCATTCAACAAATATATACTATAAATGTGACACACGTTAATCTCAGCAATGGCAAAGTTTTCAAATAAATTCCATAGTTTTTTTCAATGCAGCAAAGTGCAAGTGTGACGAAATTAATCAACAGCGCCCTCTATGGGTGACATTTTACACTGGGTGGCAGATTTCCATCGAACACCCTTCTCCAGTATCTCAATGAGGCTTGCAGTGTAAGAAGAGTTGCTGTTTTAATAGACTGATAAGTTTATTAGGGAGATTCATATGTTCTTAATGGCATGAACTGCTTTATCATACAACAAGACATGCAACATTTGAGAATGTGCAAAAGTTTCTGCACCTGCCTCGGAACAGGGGCCCTATTTAGTTCGTTCCGAGTTTATTTGTATAGCCCTTTATACAATAAACATAGTTTTTCAAGAAATCCGGACCCTAATGAGCAACTGCATGGATCAGTTCACTTAAAAAAGATCAACAGAACTGCATCCTAGTCTTTAAGACGGATGAATCGATCAGAACTGTCTTACCCCAAGGGTTCAGGACAGTGTTATTAATATGGTTTAAGGCACTGTTTCACTATGTAGCAATAATATCCTTGCATGCTACTTTGTCCCTGTTAGGAAGTCTGATAGTAACCTCAGTAGGCCTGACACTATACAAAGAGCATGTCAGCTGACCACGACTAGCCAAATGCTTGAATTTCTCTCACTATCCAGTGTTGCTGTTGCCAGCTGTTAAAAGGCACAGAGGAAAAAAAGTCTGTTACACACAAAATAATGCATGATAACCTTCGTAAAGAAGTATCCTTTGGCGTACAAACGCACAGAGTGGACAGGAAGTGTGCTAATCTGAAACCTGATGCGAGAGGAAGGAAGGGCTCAGGAAGCGGCCTTCAGAGCTTTCACCAATCATATTCATCACAGGGCCCAGGCCCAGACTCATTAAGCCGCAGCGCTGCACTTAACTAAACATCTTTTCCATAAAATAAATGCTTCCAGGTTACCCTCGGCACAGGTCGCGCTCGCATCTGATCTCAATTAGCCTCAGTGCGCAAAATGGCTCAGGCTCGAGCCCCAGTGATGGAGAGGATGCTGGACGTCTCTCAAACCTGCTGGTTTACACAGTCTGTCGCTGGCTTTACTGGGACTCATACAGACTTTAACAAAAATCTTTTTCAACTCTTTTGGGTTGTTAAGCCATCGCAAAAAGTCATAGTGAAAATGATAATGAAAGCTCTTGTGCTCTAATTAGCATCACACATCTGAAATGTGGCTTCTGGCATAGTGAGATCTATAGCGAGGCTAAAAATAGTTGTTGTAGTCAGACTGGACTGAATTTTTCTTCATATTTGTCAGAAGCAACATAAGCAGGCCCAATTGGTAGACATGGTTTGAGATGAGCGTGTTGTTCTGCACATACAACTGGCGCGATGCTAATATTAGCTTCCACTACTAGCTGCCCCAGAGCTGCAGGGCCAAGCCAAAAAAGCCATCTTCAGACTCTAATCACATCTTAGTCATTTGCAATAAGGGGCAAACTGTGCACATTCGGGGTTTTTTTGGTTAAACCATCACTTTGAATCAGGATTTGGGTTCGGCGAGGTGGTCTACATTACGAAAAGAGCTCTCAGCCCATAGTGATGCCAGCCAATGAGGCTCAGTAACCTACGTTAGATATGCTCACTGAGCGTCGTGTTAGGGAGTTGGTAGTGGGGGTGGGTCCCATTGAATAATTGCTTCCTGATGTGTTCTTTCCCTTGGAATATTAATTACATGCTGATTGAAATCTTTTTAGGGTCCTGGGGTTGAAACTATGAGGAGAAGTGAGGCCTAGTGCGTTGAGAAGAGTGTCCCATTTGATGACGGGTTTAAATGTCATTACGGAGGAGATCTGACATTGGGTTTGAAGTTTGAGAAGAAACAAGCCGGCATTTTGTTTTAAACACACTATTAATGCTGTTTCAAACAGGAGAGGAGCTATTACAAGAAAGTTTCACATGGTGGCTAGAGGTTTTGGCAACGTTACCCAGATTAATAAGACCCTCGGCATGTAATTTTTCTCGCAGGTCAGGAACAAGAGGAGAAAGAAAAAGAACAAAACAAGCGGAGAGCTGCGGAGCATATGTTTTTTGTTCACCCGGAGGCCTCGAAGACACATTCTGTTTGGAAAGGATGCCAAAACAAAACAGAGAGAGAGAGTTCTTTTATTTGTTTGTCTCAGTCTCATGCAATCCCTCTCCCTTTCTTTATGAACACTTACACGCCACTCATCTCCACTTACAATGTCTTACAACAGTTGTTTTGCATTGCAGCTTCATTCTAACACAATGTAGGAGCCCTAAAGTGGCCCTAAAGTGCCACATTTTCAGACAGTCTGATCCTTTCTTTGCTCTGACAAATATACTAAATATCTTTATTGATGTAATAAACCCAATTTACACTTTACATCAAATGTCTGGTTCATTAATTTTGCACTGGACCTACATGGCTAATGTGAAATTTAACTTAAGTGTCTAGCCACCACATTATCACTGCTTAAATCATCACACACTCATCTCATGCCATTTTTGCATTTTTCCAATTCTGCTGTGCTAAGTTTTAGTTCTGGTGTTTTAAATTCTAGTTCTGGTGTGTTATGCTCTAATTCTAGTGTATTAATGTCTAGTTTTGGTGTGTCAAGCTCTAGTTCTGGTGTGTTAAGCTCTAGTTCTGGTGTGTTAAGCTCTAGTTCTAGCGTGTTAAGCTCTAGTTCTAGGGTGTTAATGTCTTGTTCTGGTGTGTTAAGTTCTAGTTCTGGTGTGTTAAGTTCTAGTTTTGGTGTGTTAAGTTCTAGTTCTGGTGTGTTAAGCTGTAGTTCTGGTGTGTTAAGCTCTAGTTCTAGCGTGTTAAGCTCTAGTTCTAGGGTGTTAATGTCTTGTTCTGGTGTGT
>JBBPDE010210092.1:0-14759 GCA_037974605.1 Nannopetersius ansorgii
GAGAGAGAGAGAGAGAGAGAGAGAGAGAGAGAGGGAGAGAGAGAGAGAGAGAGAGAGAGAGAGAGAGAGAGAGAGATTGGCGCTGAGCTTCCAGAGGTGATTTGGAAAGCAGGGTTGCAGCAGATTCACACATGCTGTATAAATGCCACACTTCAGCTTATTCAGTTTAAGGTTTTGCATTATTCATCCTCTTTCTGTCTACTCAGAATCTATCCTTCCATTTCTCTAATTTGTGAACGATCCAAGGCTGCAGAAGGGACTAATCGGTCCTGGTCCTGTCCTGAGATCTCCTCTTTCCGGGTGGATATATTTTGGTCTATGGCTTAGCAATGGCTAACACTAAATTAGGCCTTCTTTAATGTCTGTACCACAGACTGATTTTTAAAAACTGATAAAAAAAAAAAAATCAGTTTTGGAAGTTTTCATATACAGTCATGGGAAAAAAAAGAGACCGGAACATTTGTTTTTCTGGTTATTGCTTTTGTAATCTGTGGGAGTGTGTCTGTGTAAAATGTGCATATCATTATTATTTTCTACTCTATTGACCAACACTTGATTAAAAATTCCAAACAAAAATGTTTGGAAATAATTTACAAATACATATAAATGGAAATGTTAAATTACATGAAATTCTTACATTATGATACAACCACAACAATTAAAACAGTGATGTTAAGAGCAGAGTTTGTGCATGATATTATTAGCATCATATTATTTTAATAATGCTTATTAGTGAATATAGGTTTTCATTCATGGCCCACAACTTCAGCATTACTGACAGAACAATTCGCTTAATGTGACCAGAGATGGCAACCAATAAGAAGTCCATTTTGATTTCAGGTTGACTCTAATAAATATAAGGAAAATTAGACTGCGGAGGGAAAAAATTGTTTTGCTGCGAGGCTGTTCCGGTGTTAAAACAGCTTTCGAGCAGAAAGCGTTGTTTGGCACTTTAGTGGTGCTGGTGTAAGTGTGACATGTGTCTGGCAGACCTGACCGTGGAAGTGAGCAACATGAAATCAAGAATACACGCAATTTCACGCTCAGCTCTTGACAAGTTGCTCCGGGACGCCAAGTGCCAAACTTCTAGCCTCACGACATCCGTGACAAGATTGCGTGTCTGTGTGTGTGTGTGTGTGTGTGTGTGTGTGTGTGTGTGTGAGAGAGAGAAGCATTCCATGACAGATCAACCCAGTTATGAGATTTTGATGGATCCAATTTCCTGTAGTCCTGTATAGCATTCTCTCTCTCTAATACCTCTCAGAGAGAGAGAAAGAGAGAGACAGAGAGGGGGTGGAGGGGGAAAAAGACAGGAAGAAGATGAGTAGCAAAAGAGGAGGAGAAAAGGAGAAATCCCTTCTTGCAGCTAAATTTTCCACATTTACCTATACAACACAAATACACACACACACACACACACACACACACACACACACACACACACACACACACACATAGAAGAATGTGATTTGAATGTGACTTTGTGTTGTTTATAAGCCACATCTTAATAAACTTTAGTGGGAGTTTTTATGACACTAACAATTTTATCTTTAACTCTTTGAGAAACGTGACGGATAAAGAAAAAATCAAAAACTCAAAGAGGACTATAAATAATAAAAAAAAACTCTCCTCCGGTTCGACTCCGTGGACGCGGTTTTGGGACGACCGTCCATAAACTGTGGAGAGAATTCAGTCAGAACTGGAACACTAGAACCTGATACAACTTCAATACCAGCACAGTACAGTTTAGAACCTGATACAACTTACATTTATCAGACGCTTTTATCCAAAGCGACTTCCATCCCGTAACTACAGGGGGCAGACTCTCATTGGGGCAACTTGGGGTTAAGGGACTTGCTCAGGGACCCAGTGGAGGTGCTGAAGGTCGGATTCGAACCCATGATCTTTTGGTCTGGAGGCAAGTATCCTACCCACTGAGCTACCTCCTACCCATAAGGAACTGTTTTAATGTTTCATAAAGTGAAGTGAAAGTGACCATTTGTCATATGTGAACACACCACACAGTGTGAACAGCACAAAATACTTCCTCTGCTTTTAACCCATTCGCCAAGTGAAGCAGGGGGCAGCTACGAACACGGCACCCGGGGAGCAGTGTGTGGGGACGGTACCTTGCTCAGGGTACCTCAGAGGTGCCTAGAGGTCTTGGGAATCGAACCCGGACTTTCTGGTTGCATGCCTTAACCACTAGGCCACCAACTGCCCCACACACAGTACAGTTTAGCACAGTACAGTTTAGAACCTGATACACCTTCAGTACCATCACAGCACAGTTTAGATACAGCACGGTTCTTGTAGACCTGTGAAAAAGTGTCTAAATGCAGCCCAAAACCGTGACCTGCTGCAATTTGTCTTTAGGTTGAATAGAATTTTTCTGTAAAGCTTCATAGCAGCAACAACTAAGAAACACAATTGTTGGCAAGGCATGGAAAGGTCACCTGTAGAGAGAGAGAAAGAGAGAGAGAGAAAGAGAGAGAGAAAGAGAGAGAGAAAGAGAGAGAGAGAGCTACTATTCGTGGCCGTGGCCTCCCTTGTGCTTGTCTTGTTGTTTTTCATCTGCGTTAGTCCACACGTCATACACTTTGACATCTGCCCTTTCTTTCTGGATCACAAGCCCATCAATGATTCCCTCTATGAGCCTTCACAAGAATTTCAGCTAAAAGGCAAACAGACAGCTTTGTGAAGCCGAGGGGGGGCCCTGGCCTCGGCGAAGTGTGGCCAAACAGACAGTCTGGAGGATGCAGAGTGTCGTCAGCATTTGTTCGAGTCCTGCTCCGATACCCTCCTTGATAAAGCCACCATCTGCCATGGCGCAAGGCAGAAACGCGAGCGAGAAACAGCGAGAGAGAAAAGGCGAGAGGAGCAGGGAGGCGTGCCAGGCCCGGGGGAGTTCTCAAATCCATTCTCACCTCCCAAGGAGCTCAGAGACAGATGGGGGTGTGTGGAAGGCAGGCAGAATCCGATGATCTGGCACACAAAGCTGGTCGGGGTGGGGGTGGGGGTGGGGGTGGGTGGGTCAAGGTGGATCTGCTGGGCTTGATTGAGTTAACAGGGCTGATATAAAGTCTATTTTCTCTAAATGTGTGATTAGGTGTGTGTGTGTGTGCGTGTGTGTGCGTGTGTGAGTGTGTGTGTGTGTGTGTGTGTGTGTGTGTGTGAGAGCCTCTAGTTCTGGCCATTACTTTTCAGTTTTTTTTTGTAAATAATGGTCTGTCTTTGTGAGGCTAAGTGTGTGCATGAGCACATTTTGCTTGTGCCCATGAGAACAAAATATACCTTTCCTTGGAAAATCTAAACAATAATCTTAAATTGAATAATATCAGGGTTTATATTAGATTGTGGTTATAAGTGGGATGTTTTCTGGAGGATTGGGGGGGGGGGTGCATGCAGAGAAATGCATCATTATCTCTGAAGGTACAGTAAGTGATAATACTCTACCTCTTATAGTTAATGCTTGAATGGAAACACACTGTAGTTTGATTCAGCATCACCACACCGGCAGATGAAAAATCCTATTCCTCCCACCGCCCCCGCCCCAAAGAATGTGCCTTCCTGTGCAGTCCTTCATTGTGACCCATTTCCCTGCTTCTCTTCATCCTTTCATGCATGTGAGTTAAAAGAAAGACTTCAATGTTGAACGCATCCAACTACGTACCTATTAACCTGATTAAAAGCGGCTATAATGAGCACGAGAAGTCAACCATTTCAAATGACTGAGAATTTTCAAATGACATCATGAGAGTTTTCACGGAATGATTGTTTCAGAGGTTCAAATCAACACCGAACTGCCTCAGATCAGTTAGCCCCATTAAAAAGGAAATATGAGAAATCAGCATATTTTAAGTGATTATAGTTACTTTCAATTTAAGAGTTCTATGTAAAAGCACAAAAGCCAATGAGTGTAAACCTAATAGCCTGATTAAAAATGTACATAAGGAGTCCAAAATGTTCATTTAAATATTTTATCCATCTGTATAAAAAGCTTTATGCACTCTTTGTCAGGTTTCTAAGGCTCCACAAAGAACACACTCCTGCACCCTTTAATGCACAATTCCTGTTTGTTTGCTGAAATGAACATTTCAGAGAAAGTTAATTAGGCATGTTGTATATTTTGTTTTATTATTTGAAAGATAGTAAACTCAGAAATAACAATAACAAGAAGAACAATAGAATGTGCACTAAATTACATTTTTTTAAATTTTTTTTTTTTACAGGATGTATTCATTCTTAGTTTAATCAACGGTTTGTTGTTTGGGTGTTTAGACTTTTGCATACAACTACAGAAAGTTACCTGTACAGTAAAGGGGACTCTTATAGTCACACATAAACACACCACAATGTGAAATTCTCTCTCTGAGAAACAGTATGTGTGGACAGTACCTCGCTTGATGACACTAGCAGTTGGGATTCAAACATACAACCTTCTGATTGCAGGGGCAACACCCTAACCATTAGGCCATAAGCTGTGGCTCATATAACAAGACTGGTACTTGATGTTCTCCTCCAAGCATGTTAAAATGCTCATGGTGCTGCATTAGCAGCAATTTGAAAAGATGCAACAGTTCCTAATGAGACACTGAGGTGGCATGTGCTAGGTTTCACTCTTCTAGTGTTGGTAGCATTGTATTTTACATGGCAAGACCCAGCTGGTGAGTAGGATTTGACCATGCCCAAATTGAGAGTAAAGACTAAAAAATCCAAAGCAGTTCCAGACCAAGTGTCAGTCCCTGCAGAACCTTCCAGTGGATGATTCTTTAAGGACCCCGTTTTGTCAACGAGAACCCTCTTTAAAGCGTGAAGAATCTCTGTATCAGGTTCTGTACCAATAAAGAGATTTTAATAGAGTGATATATCTCGGCCGAGTAGCACAGAGGACCTCTTTTTAATAGTGTAAGTGCATGGCTGTGGTAGAGTAGGTTTTCTTCTTTCAATGAAAGGTGTTTTACTACTTTGGACCGTGCCCGGGCGAAGTCATGTAACTCTTTCTAAAGGTGGTATCGGCACATCCGTGGCAGGAGGATGTGTCACGTTGAAGATAGAATCAGAAGAGCATCCTCTGCTTCCATATTCTCTCCTCTTCCTCTGTTCACGGGCTGTTGCTAAGAAACTGACTGTCTGCCACATAGTACCTCACGCATCCTCAGCACGCACCAGTTTCACACCCTCTGCCTGGAGAGAGCATGTACCTTCCCGCTGCAGCACACACACACACACTCATTCCCTCATACCCTACATGGTTGTGCTATCCCTGAGGAGGATCATACAAACCCCAGTGTTTCAGAAGCACCACACTTATACAATACTGTTTTTAGCTGGAGCTGTTGTTCGCCATAGTTCTTTAGATTATTTATTTATTTGTTTATTTATTTGCCTATTTATTCTCCCCACATTGATGTTAACAGATTCACCCTGAAAGCATCTATTTTTACACTCTCCTTTCTCTCCTTTAGCTTCATCATTTAACAATATCTCTATTAGGGCTGTTACTGACCTACTTTGAAAAACATAGTGTTTTGGAAAAAAACAGCATGTAAACATTGCTATGTCAGTCCTAAAGGCACAGTACAGTCTGTTTCATGCCACAGAATACAGTGAAGTAAAAGAAAATGAAGAAGAATGTAGGGGTTGGGGTCACTTTCTTTGTAATGGTAAAATATTTTGTGGCAGTATCACATGGTTCCTGGTCCCAGTGGAAAGGTGTCAGTCTATTGGGTGAGCCACAAGGACTTATCTCTCCCATATTTCAACAATACAATGATGTTACTGACACATCAGTCTATGTAGACTGTATAACAGTCTTATAGCTGCAGCTTGCATGTTTATGGGAGTGTTCCCCCTGTCCCCCCTTAGTGCAGTCTACTCTTGTAAAAGGACGTGCGACATGATGCATGATGTTTACAGTATGACACATCGCCTGTGCCCCTCTTTCCTGCCCAGTGAGTGCCATACTTGCTGCGCTTTCATTTTCTTGTCAGGGTGTAGCCATTTTGTCTGACTGCAACTTTATTAAGGGCTCTTTGACAGAGGCTATAAACGGTTTAAAAATAAAAGAGTAAAATTCTCCAAGAAAAGTCCAATGTGTTCTTTCCTCTGTGTTTAACTATGTATAAGTTACCTTCCTAAAACCACCCTCAATATTTTGTCTTAAGGAATCCTCAGCATCCTCCTCCCAACACACTCAGAGTCTCTCCTCTGCATCCTCCTCCAAACACACCTCCAGTTATACATAAACATAAACATAACTGGTCTCACTACTGTCTCGTATACCTTCCCTTTCACTCTTCCTGGTACCTGTCTGTCACAAACCACTCCTGCCACTCATTCCACCTCACAAATCACCGCTGTCAAACTGCCCTTGTACAAATCCTGTACCACTCTCACACACTTCTCTGCCACTCAAGACTTCCTCATATAATACCTCAACTCCTCCCTGGACACCCGGTCATGTGGTTTCTCTGAGTCCACAAAGACACTGTGCAACTCCTTCTGACCTTCTCTGTACTTCCATATTAGCACCTCCATAGTGAACATTGCATCTATTGACCTCTTTATCCCTCTGTTACTAAAGCTCTGCACATCACCCTTTTTTTGGTACCAATACACATTTCCAATTCTCAGGCAATTTTTCTTACTTCCATTAAACAACAAACTCCACTGCCATCTCTTCTAAGCACCTCCAAGCACAACCTGAATCACTCCACATTCTCTAACCCCAGTCTCGCTCATTCTCCTTGTTCATTAGTACCTAAAGGTACTCCCAAAGTACTCCATCTGCTCAACACACTCTCCCTTCCTATGATTTCCACCTACATTTCCATTGTTAGGGGCTGTTCAAATATCGCGTCTTTTGCGCGAGTGTAATGGGATAGAATTTTGGGGTTTATGTTTAAAGCACACCCATTATCTTTCCGGTAATTTCGGGCCAGTAACGCTCATAGGCTGGCGTACTCATGGGGCCGGCAATAAAAGGAGGCATGAGCAAAGGCACCTACATCACCGGGGTCCTACCTGAGCAGAGTCGCGTGTCACTCCTTTTGTTTGGAGCGGTTTTCCCCTCGGTCCCGCGTGTATCACGCTGTGGTCCAGCTGGGGAAGGGTTTGGCGTTCGTGGAGTGATTATTCCTGGTAGGTTTGTCATTATCGACCCCTATTGCGCGCCCGTCAGGGGATATTTCGACACCAGCTGATTATTCCTTTGTTTACAGCGTTCTTGTGTGGACATAGGCGTTGGGGTTGCACGTGATTGCAGGTATGGCGCGCTATATATTACCCTTGATATATATATATTGGACGTGTCCCTACTAAATGTGTCTTCTCCTCTTTGTTTAGTTACGACTGGTGCTCGCAGTGTATCACTGTGGAGCCACTCATACCCATTTTCCAGTTCGTCGCTGTACTGGAAGCAAGTTCGTGAGCCCATGACACGGCTGCTGTTTTGTTTCCCTTGCTTTCTTTTTATTTTTTTTATTCCTCTGTTTTGTCTCAGTTCTGTTTTGTCTCAGTGCTGTTTTGTCTCAGTGCTGTTTTGCCTCGACTAAGCTGCCTCGGCTATTTCTACCTCTTCTGTTTTGTCTTCCTCTGTCTTAAAATATCAAAACTACATTCCTTAGACAACTCGGTGTCCCTCGGTTATCCTTGGGAGAAAACTTTCAGCGTCAAGCCTTAGAGTGGAAACTTTTGGGGTCACGTGTTCGAACTGGCGAGCCGAGATCTGCCCTCGGGAGCGTCCACCATTTTGGGGCTCTGCACTTTGGAGCTGTGGTCTCCAGCCCTGGACTATGAGCTACATGGACCTTCTTTTAATGTGTTTTAATATATCTTTTAAGGTGTTTTGCTTAAGGCAATGAGGGGGTATTATTACCAGGTTGGGTTGTTTTCTTTTGTGATTATTTCATTTATTTGTATTTTTGTGTTACAGGAGTGGAGCCTGCCAGACCTTAGTTGTGCATGTGCTGTGTCTGGGCACCGGTTGCAGTGTGTGGTGTGAGGATCCTGTGGGTGAGCACGTGTGTGTGTGTGTGTGTGTGTGTGTGTGTGTGATGTGGATCTGGTAAGGACTTCATTCCCTGTGTTTTAAATATTTTCTTTTCTTGTTTTCAAAGTTTATTTAATTATTATTTGACTCCCCTCCTTAATATCAGCTTCTGCCTGCTTTTAATGATGTTTTTATGGATTTTTAATAAATCTATTATTGTTATGAATTGAAACACGTCTCATGCGCCTTCCCTCATGAGTAGACGAACCTGTGTGTCTTATCAGTAAAGGTAATATTTCTGAGGGTGAAACTCCCTAGGTGGCGTTGTCGGACATTCCTACTTTTATTGGTCACTGTACCACTTAAACTTGCATAGCTGCACAACCATATTGAGTGCCTTTAAATTCATCCCTGACCGCCCCACCACACGAGCAAGTCCATTATTTAAAATGTAGATGCGCGGCAGCCGGACTCATAATGGAAGCGACGTGGTCGTGGCGCGCACGCGGTGTGGCGCGCCCGTTTTTTTCAGATGTGTCCGCACCGTGTCGAGTTGAAAAGCGCACCGCGGGTCATGTGACAAGATTCAACCATTAGATTCCTCGCCTTTTCCGTTACACTGACACCTTAGCAGAAACATGTAGGAGCAGCTCATCATTGTGATCCAGGGATTTCCTGAACTTTATGATTTGTCTAGCCCCCAAACCTTTCTTAAATATAACCCAGCTGGTCGTTGTCGAGTCTGAAACAGGCTTTGAACCTCCCGTTGTCCAGGCGGAGCTCCTGGATCAGCTGGGGAAATTCCCTGTGTTTTTTAACGTTTTTGAAGTATGGGGTGCACCCAAACACTACGTCGTTTTTTCTTTTGTTCATAAATAAATCGTGTAGCAGAGTTACAGCAAGGGTTTTTTGTTGGTGGAAATGGATAGCGAGGCTGTTGGTTGCTTAGCAACGACTAAGCAGTGCAAGCGCCTGAGCGATTTTGGAAAGAAGGAGAAAGCGACTCGGCTAGCGTTTTCCACACGTTTTTAGGCACAATATGTGAATGGCCCCTTATCTTTTACCACCCTAAACTGCTGCACATCTTTCCAAGCTCAGTCCCTCTGCCTAGCCAATCGATACAGCTCCTTTTCTCTTTAACCTCTCAGACAGATGAGGCATTCTGTGAGGGCTGAGTGATTAATCAGTTGCAAGTCAAAATTACAGTGGTAAACTGGGCGATTTTCAAATCATAAGGGCTGCAGTTGTAATTATATCTTGATTGCATGATTATAATTACATTACCAAATGTGCTTACTAGGTAGCTCAGACAGGCGTAAGCATTTAAGAGACGTTCCATTACTGCACATCATGGTCCTGCCTTGTTGTGTCTCACTTCTTCTTGTCTTCTTCTACCTCCTACATCATTGTTCACACTCATCTGATTTGTAAACCTGCCTTGAACCAGCTGTTCTATGTTTGCATTCTGTATACATCTCACAGTCTGTGTGCATTGTATTGTCGATCAACTGTAACGTCACCCCGTATTTTCCATTATCCCACACCATGTTTATTGTACACTGCCTGGCCATAGACTGCCAGTCTGTTCTGCAGTAATTAAGTCAAAGTAGATTAACATGAGGCCAACTATTGTTAGTGTTCTCCATAGAGATTATATTTCTCTGGGTTGACAAGAGGAGGAGTGCCCCCCTTTTATGTCTTGGTTCCTCCTGAGGTTTCTTTCTGCAGCTTAGTGAGTTTTTCCTCACTTCTGAAGCTCTCTAGGAGCTTTTAACTCACTTGGATTCTGTAACTATAGACATCATCAGTTGTAAAAAGTGCAATTGAAATAAAAATGAATCCCTTTTCAGACTGGGATAGTTTTACTAGCCAAAAAGGTTCTTCTGAAAAAAATTAAAGTAGGTCCAATGGTAGATCAGGTTAGGTTTAAGTTTCCTTAAGCTGGTTATGCATGTTCAGCTTAACAAGCTTGTTAACCATTTTTGAACAAGACAACTGAGCAGCTTCACAAACTGGTGCCAGCTTAAACTGCTTGATCAAGACAAACTTGGACAAGATGATTGAACACGGCTGGAGGAGTTCAGTGTCTGACTGACCCACACAGAGCCCTGAACTCCACCCCATCCAGTACCTTTGGGATGAACTGGAATGGAGATTGTGACCCAGACCTTCTCGTCAAACATCAGTGTCTGACCTCATAAATGCTCTACAGAATGAATGAACACAAATTCCCACAGAAACTCCAGAATCTTGTGGAAAGTCTTCCAAGAAGAGTGGAAGCTGTTATAGCTGCAAAGGGTAACCAGCTCCATTTTAAAGTCTCTGTATTTGAATGCAATGTCATTAAAGTCCCTGTCGACGGCCCAGTATCTTTGTCCATATAATGTATCTCTTACCCAATTGTGCTGTTAGCATGTTATTTATTTATTAATTTATGAGATTCCCTTGGTGGAAGAGGATGGAGAGCAGCTTGGAAAGGCACATTTTTGTTTTATTTTTTAAACAGTGAAGCTGAGCCAATTTAAGCAACAAACAGAGATGCATCTCCCCATATTCTCTTGACGGGAGCTGATCAGAGGCCTCTATGAATATGAGCCTTCGCCAGCACTCACCATTCTCTGGGCAAAGAAACATTTTGATTTAGCATTGGAGCATACAGATCCCTACTGGTAACATCCCTTTTTGGTAAAAAATAATTAATTCCACAGCTTACTAAGGAGTCTTATTACGATCCTAATGCAGGGCCACCACTTAATAAGGCTTGCAAATGAGATACACTCTGATGACTTAGTCAACCATGGGAACAATTTAGTTTTTAATTTTCTTATTTAGAATATGCTTACCTAAGTGGTGGCCACATATTAGGTTCCCATTACCCTGCCTTAGTAAATTTCTGTTGAGAAAGGATGCTACCAGTGAAGGCTAAATTGAACAGAGATTTAATTGTGTAATGTCCTCACAGCACTTGTAGAGCCTGTTGAGTCTGTTGATGTCATTTTGGCTCATCTGAGTTGCCTGGCCAAACGACACGTTGCTGTTGGGGATGGGGACCATGGTGGGTTGGCCATTCTTAGAGAAAGCAGTTCTGAAAGAAGCAACACAAAGTGAGTATTTCATGTTTTCACAAACACATTTTTGAAGATGGACAACGGGTCGATGCTAAATTAGGTTTGTAAAGCATCAGTGTTTAGTGAGTGACTGACTTGTGGTACTGCATGACCGAGTTGTAGTCGTAGGGAGTATCCTGGTTCAGGGTGGCGATCTTGTTAAAGTTGTGTTTCATGTCTGAAGACAAAGAAAATAAAAGTCATTTGAATCATCTGGGTTAGTTGTACCTGCCAAAGTGTTCTGAAAAAAATGAAAGTAGCTTAGTCAGGTTCAATGGGAGATCAGCTTAGGTTTAAGTTTCATGGCTTAGCTTGTTATGCATGACCAGCTTGACAAGCTTGTTGACCATTTTTGACCAACACGACTGAGCAGCTTCACAAACCTGTCAACCAGTTTTACCTGCTTGTTCAAGACAAACTCAGACAAGATGAATGACCAGCATGATCAAGACCAGCATAACAAGCTAAACTAATAGTGAAGGTGGTGAAAGGAGCTGAAACTAAACCTGGTGAAATGGTGTTTATCCACTATGCTGTCCAACCAGCTGGAAATCAGTATTGGATATGCACCAACAGGAGCTTTAAAAAACTGCTAAAAAAATCCTCTATTCTCCTCCACCCTCTTGTGATGGCACATCCATCACACTTTTAATCTTTTATAGATTTTTAATGTTTATTTGTTCTATTGTTTTATTTAATCCTATTTCATGATAATGTGCTATATATATATAAACCAGTTTAAGCATTTAGCACTAGAGCTACCTTAGAGTTATTATCTAGTCCAGTTAGATGTTAGTGCATGAACAATTTGTTTGTTTTGAATGTACATCAATGTTAAAACTGGTTTTATCTGGTTTCAGATGGTCTAAACTGGTCATTTTTATAGGTGGTGAAAATGGTCATGCTGGCAGGCCAGCTAAACCACCAAACTCAAATAAAATGTTTTTGTCAGGCCAAGATTGTACTGGAATTTGTGTTTGTAAAGTATCTGTGTAATTTCTTCAAGCCCAACTTGAGTAGCTTGGATGTACATGTAAGCACAGTGCAACTAATGCTAAACTCACTGACAAAAACAACACTGTGCAAAGCTCAGAGTATTAACAGTATTAATGAATTAGCCAACATTGTGTGATGTTGATTCAAACAGGGCCACTGTGGAAACTCAGTCCTTTCTGATCTAATACATATTTTTGTCTGAGAGTGTTAAAAATGTGCCCATACTAGTAACAATGTTCTCCCAGATGACGCGGATATGATTATCCCGGTCACTGCGAGTCTGTTCGTGGTTGAAGCCCAGAGCGTGGAGCAGCTCGTGTTGGACAGTTTTGTGGTAGATGCAGCCACTGCGGGACAGAGAGACCGTCTGGGCATAACCACGGCGTCCAACGTAGGAGTAGCATCTGAAAACAAAAGACAATACTGTACAAACTGATTTCCAGTTTGAACCTAACATTGTTTTCCCTGGATCCTGTCTAACTCTAAGAACTCAGAGTGCATCAGTAAACTCTGATTTCTGTAAATATAACCGACGTAAAACAGCCGAAAAATCGGTGTTTGCTCTCCTACACACACAATAGTAGACACTTGCTGTTTGCTAATCTTTCTCTTGGTGCATGCAATAGATTCTACGCTGAATGAACTGGCCTTGAATTGTTGGCTGTTTGTTGTGCAATGTGTGTTGAGGAGTGAGGCTTAAAAGATACTAAGCAATGGGTGGTAGTGGCCTTGTGGGTAAAACTCTTGCCTGTGAACCCGGTGACCCCCCACTTTCTACTATTGTGTCCTTGAGCAAGACACTTAACACCCAGTGTCTCCAGGGGGACTGTACCTCTAACTAATGACTGTAAGACTGTCTCTGTAACTAATGATTGTAAGACTGTCTCTGTAACTAATGATTGTAAGACTGTCTCTGTAACTAATGATTGTAAGACTGTCTCTGTAACTAATGATTGTAAGACTGTCTCTGTAACTGATGATTGTAAGACTGTCTCTGTAACTGATGATTGTAAGACTGTCCCTGTAACTGATGATTGTAAGACTGTCCCTGTAACTGATGATTGTAAGACTGTCTCTGTAAGTAATGACTGTAAGACTCTGTCATTCTGGATAAGGGTGTCTGCTGAATGCCCTTTACCTTCACATTCTTAAATAATGTAATTTCTCTCAAAAATTTACTAATAAGTAAATGTAACTTCTTAAAAACATTGAACATGTAGAGACTCAGAAGCAGAATTAACAGAACATCAATACGTCCCGTCCTAAAAAACTGAATTTTATACCCATTGCGGGACTCAATGCTGAGGTAATCCCTCTCATTTGAGCGGCGCTTGAAGCGGATGCAGGAGAAGGAGGTGAAGGAGTCCAGACCACGCTGGATGACCTCCAGCTCCCGGGAAGCTGTGGGTGTAGAGGTCAGTTGTCAAAAGATATTACATTAATGAGACAGAAACATGACTGAATCATGATCTTGGTGTGTCCACGTACAGTAGTGGTTGGCGATGACGTAGGGTACGTAGACTTTGCCGTCACTGGACTTGCCCCACATGCAGCCACTGGAGGTGCAGGGATCAGCGTTCCTCTCACTGTCACCATCAACTGCAATATCTCCAATCAGCTCAGGCTCATCAAAGTCACGAGCTAGCACACAAGAGAGAGAGGTTGTTTGAAGTTAAATGTCATAGAAACATTTCACTTAGGCCTGTATTCAGTTTACACAAAAACAAACAGTTTTGGTCTATTGTCTCAAGAGTGGATGGTCTCATATTGTCTCACAGACCATCTAGCTCATGATGTACAGCCATTTCCACGTTTCCAAGGTGTAATACATTATTTATATGTATTATTTTGACGTTTTCTTTCTTTTTTTGGAATTTTGAATCAAGTGTGATCAATAGAGTATAAAACTATTTTGACATGCACATTTTACACAGACACACATTACAAAAGCAATAAACAAAAAATAAAAAGATGCGGTCCCTTATTTTTTTCTATGGCTGTAGCTTCATTTGGCCCACTGCATATTAACAGTGAATTCTTTCATCCATCAATGTAATTTTACAATATAATATGTAATATAACTGAAGACAATCTGGTTAAAATATGGGCTTGTTTAAAATTTATAACATGTACATTATAAGAGCTGAATGTGTAATTCACTGCAAATAAAATTACATACATTTGTATTATGCATACACAATGATGTGTACATACCATTTCTCTGCACTTTTTTGAGTAAGGGACTCTCACAAATGGACATAAATGAGTGTAATTTTATCTCTGCAGTTCAAAAAAGACGTCCTGGCTGTGACGGTCACCTCGCCCTCCCCCCATGTCTCCTGAATATTAGTTTCCTTAATTATTTATTTGATTTATCACATCTCCGGTAGTTTGTTTACAGCTTTCCCCGTTCTCTTCCGGTAATTTGGAAGCAGCCCTGCTTATAGGTTGGCCTGAGTGTGGGGCGGTATATAAAAGGGGGCAGGGCTAAGACCTCTGCGTCACCGGGATTCTTTCCTAGAACCGGAGAAGAAACATACTCCTTTGTTCTGGACGGGGCCTTCGCCTTGGGTTGGCGTGTACTCCGCTGTACCTTCACTTTGGGTTAGTCCGGTGTCGGTGGAGCAAGCTTTATTGCCGTCGCGAGACGCTTCAGGCACGTT
>JBBPDE010210115.1:2075-14758 GCA_037974605.1 Nannopetersius ansorgii
GACAGTTCATTAAAGGTTTACAACTGTTGGCAGACGTAACCGCAAATACATTATATGGACGAAAATTGTGCGACGCCAACAGGGACTTTAATGACACTGCATTCAAACACATAAGACTTTAATATTGAGTTGGTCTCTCTTTGCAGCTGTAACAGCTTCCACTCTTTCTGGAAGGTTTTTCACAAGGTTTTTCTGTGTGGAAATTTGTGTCTGTAGAGCATTTTTGAAGTCAGACACTGATGTTTGGCCTGGCTTGTAATCTCTGCTACAGTTCATCCCAAAGGTGTTGAATGGCATTGAGGTCAGGGCTCTGTGTGGCGCCAGTCAAGTTCTTCCACAATGAACCATGTGTTTATGGACCTTGCTTTGTGCACTGGGGCCAAGTCATGCTGGAATAGAAAAGGGCCATCATCAAAAAAAATGCTAACAAACACCAACTAAAGGATTAGGATTGCCCTTCACTATAAGTAAGGGGCCTAGCAAAAGCACGCAAACAGGTGTCCCAATACTTTTGACCATCATAACATGGAAGGTGAATACTGTTATATCTCCGTGACCCATGTGAGAGCTATGTGGAGGGGCTGTGTGTTGAACCTCCTGGGTGGGGCTGGGCTCTGGCTGGCCACCTGGAGTCCCACAGGAAGAGAGGGAGCTCCTGTTGTGTTCAACACTGACGCGTACGGGCAGAGGGGCTCCGGCATGAAGAGGAATTAGTAAATTTGAGTTGTCATATATATATTATCAGAGTCGCAAGAAGACTATCAAGCTGTAAGAAGTTGTTGCTGGTTCAGAAGATTTGCCAGGTAATCGACTTCACAACCTTCACAACAGTAACTTACTGAAGAAAATGTTACTTTGCAAACATACTAGCAAATTAGGCTACTTTATGCTTTATTTAGCAGCTTAATTGTAATAAATATGTAACACGAACGACATTAACAACAATTATAAGCTATGGAAGCGTGTTAGCTGTTGGCTAACGTTAGCCACGTCCTTTAATTTACAGCAAAACGCGTAGAAACGTAGTTTACTTAATAAACAGGGCTGATCCAGAAACAGTGGTTGCCATGGGGAAGTCCGCCTAGACAGACACTGTTACTTTTACATAATCTCAGCTGTTGCTTTGATACTTTATATACACTATATGGACAAAAGTATTGGGACACACCTGTTTTTCAGGGTTTGTATTAGGCCCCTTACTTGCAGTTAATAGTTTTAATATTTCAGCCTATGAATACATTTTGGACAACACCATGCTTCCAACTTTGGTCTAAGACAAGGTTGGGTGAATTCGGTGGTTTAAGAACTTAACTGGCCCGCACAGAGCCTTGACCTCAACCGCACCCAACACCTTTGGGATGAACTGGAACGGAGAATGCGAGTCAGTCCTTAAAATCAGTACCTTATAAATGCTCTACAGAATGAATTTGCACCAATTCCCACAGAAACACTCAGGAATCTTGTGGAAAGACTTCCAAGAAGAGTGGAAGCTGTTACATCTTTAAAGGAAAGTGCAGCAACTTCGTATTAAAGTCTGTAGAATGTTAAGGCGTCCCAATACTTTTGTCCACATAATGTACATCTGTGGTTTGATTAACTGCTACTAGAATAAAGCACTGTTGGCCCCCATTTTCTCAAAGGAAAATAGGGAGATATGAACACGCTCATACCAACTCTGCATGAGTAGAGGCAAGTCAGAGATTACTCATATTACAGTTCATGGAATGTCATCCAGGTGTGTGATTTGGGTCTGTGGCTTTTTCACACTGTTGCTCACTCTGTCTCTCTGACAATGCATGTTGGTCTAGACTAATACATGACTGCAGTGTGTGACTAAGTGTTGCATATCTTTGTCATTAAACAACAGTGAGAGGTGTTGGTGGTTCCCGAGAAGGTAATGAATAGATAAGCATGCCAATTAAAAAACTTCAATATTCTATTTTGAACCTTGAAAATTGGTGATTTTTACATTCATGGCAAGTCTTACAAGTATCACGGGACTGACCTTTTAAATACAAATTACGGCCTTGGAATTGTTCATTTGTGTGTACAAAACAAAGGAGAACAGTTCGGTGGTGGGGGTGGGCGGGGGGCTATAAAATGTTGATTTTCTTTTTTTCCAGTATTGTGGTTGTGATTTAAATTTCACATTTTCAGTGAATTTAGGTCCAGGCCTGTTATTTTGATCTATAATATCTACTATTTCCTCTGACTTGAGGCTTAAATGCTGAACATAATGTACAAAACTGCTGGTTTCTTTATTCTTGGTTTCCAAACTGGTCCTGCAGTACCCCTGCCATGGTCATCCTATCCAAGTAATCATAGCTGCTGTTGCTGCAAATTTGGAACTATCTCCATAGTAAAGTCTGTGTATTTGAGTGCAATGTCATTAGAGTCCCTGTTGGTGGAATGGCCAGGTATTATAAAGCTATTTAGGAGCTGAAGTGGGTTTATAAACAACAACAACAACAACAAAAGAAAAATGCAAGGCAAATGGTACTCTAGTATTGGTATAGGAACCACTGGTCTAAATCTACAGGCAGTTCACATGTTTCTCATTATTTCTTACAATGGCCAACTGAGAAAACAGCTATAACTGCTTTCTAAATGATAAAAATGCAGTAAATCCAATTATAAACCATTTCACTCTCTCAAGCTGCGTTTTTGGTATAAAGCTATGAATTATTCAGTCCCAGTAAAACATAATTAGTCCTAATTTCACCAATGAATGAACAAAGTTACCACTGAGTGCTGCTGTGATCTGTGTATTTTCCTGAAGTACAGCCCTAGATGTGAACAGAGCTTTGTTTGTGTTGACACACAGTTTGACAGACAAACTACAAGAAACGGTTGTTTTTGTGACACATAGGTGTTGATACTCTGATTGGGGCGGGGGCTGTTCTTACATCACCACCATGCCCTTAATCTGTATGTTTTGTAAACGAATCCTAACTATATTTGACACCACTTTGGCTTTTGTGTAAAGAACTGAGTGCAGCACTAGTTTCTGTGCACTTTTTAAAGCAGTAATAATATAAAGCAACATTTTGTATCTGACTAAATTGTCATTTTTTTTGCAGTTTACGTATCATCAGACTGCATTAACGTTCTTTCAGTCTGACAAGCTACTTTATCTCATCTGTGTTTGGTCTCCAGCTGAATCATGTGAAAATATTAAAAAAAAGTGACCACTCTGTCATGAACACACAAAATCCTTCCTCTGTATTTCAGTGGGCTGACCCCATTTTACAAAGTGAAGCAGCAGGCAGCCAGGAACACAGTGCCCAGGGAACAGTGCGTGGGGAGGGTACCTTGCTTAAGGGGACCTCAGACGTGCCACTAGCAGTTTTGGGATTTGAACCCATGGTCACAGGGCAAACATCTTAACCACTAGGACACCGGCTGCCTCATGTCCTAAACATCTGAAGATCACAAAATGGGAAGAGGTCATATTTTCTATTTACACGGCTTTCTGTCATGAGCAGTGTAAAGCCAGGGGTTGAAAACCAGTTAAACAAAGCTCTCAAAACTGTCAAGCTTTTGTCTTCATATCATTGGTACATTTTGCTGATTTTGAATTAATTTGGACTGCAGACATGTGCTGTTTAGTAGTGATGTGTGGGTCGACCCGTGGGTGCAGGCGGTTTTAGGGCAGACAGTTTTTAAATATCGTGGGTGCGGGCGAGTATCATTAGTTGCCTGTAATTTAGCATTCCTAAAGGAACTTAAAAAAAACAAAACTTAAGCCAGTGATGGGCACACAGACCCCCTATTTGTTTATATATTAGAGATGTGCTAAGATTGAATTAATAGGCCCCATATGATAACCGATAACAGTTTGTTGTGACCAAGACGAATATCATAAACCATAGGCTATACCAGCAGTTTTTCAAAGTAATTGTTTTAATTAGTTTATTAAAATAATGTTTTGCTTCATGTACATCTTTTATTTTATTTAGCAGAAACTTTTATTAATATGAAGCTACAAAAAATACCTGGAGTGTACACTGAAAGACCCCTATGCTCACAGCTACTACTTTGCAGAGTATTTTCAGTTTTGAAAGAAAATTGTAAGTAAAAATATTACTAAAAATAAAATGTCATAAAGATAAGAATTTTACACAGTAGAAGCAGAACAGCTGAGATGGACGGAGTTCTTTGTAGAGAGAAAAATGTAAAACAGGGAATCTACAATTTGTAATAAAGCCATTATAAGCATTTTAAACATTCCAAAAGTGGACGCTACACGTAAACCCACACCAGCAGGATCTCACAGAGGTGTGTTGCGAATTTAATCTATATGAAGTTGATTGTTTGCTTATATTAATTGTTTGTTTATGATTGATTGTTACAACAATCACTAAATAACTTGATTACTAATTGTTTTTGACAGTCTTACAGCTTACAGCTTCCTCAGTGAACTTGAACATTGAACATTATTGAATATTGCTTTTTATTTTAATCTAACCTAATTTTACTCAGTCTGACTCTGTCTAATTCTGTTACATTATGCTTTTATTATTGATTTTTAGCCTCTTACATAACAATCATAAACATTTTCCCTAATATTTTATTCAGTTTTCTCTCTATCTGGTCTAACTTGGACCCAGTGTTTACTCAGACATTCATTGACCCCTCCAGTATTGTAGAATGTCAGTGAGAATTAGTCTCAGAGAAATAAACAACTGTCCCACAGTACTGCTAAGAGGGTCTGAGAGGGAAACAACACCACAGGACGTTAAGAGGGCTTGTAAAGTGAATCCTCTGCTGCTGGCATGTCTGGACTCGAGTGGGTGGGGAAAATGGAGCTAAGGTAGATGATTTTATGGCTGTGGTTTTCAGATTTCCACCTAATTTCTCACCCTCCAGCACCCCTTACTCTGGTACACAGTTTTGTAACCAAATGTAAAATGAGGGCTTTAGCAAGCCTCTTCATTGACCTGTACTTGGGTGAACTATTTTTGGGAAATGAATGAGTTATAATTCCACAAACCAGGCCTTGTTTTGAATGTATGAATCTAAAGTATGATCATTTGATGATGAAGATAACCTTTTTTCTTTGTAGTTGTTTGTGGACTGCCGTATTTATTCATTGTACATTGTTCCCAAGGAACAAGAAAAGAAATGCTCATTATAGTAAAAGGGCCATTACTGTGGTATCTAACACACTTTCCTCTCTCTCAGAATGGAGGCACATGAAGAAAAAAAGCAGACGTGTGGCACTGTTTGCCTGAAATACCTCCTGTTTACGTTTAACTTCCTGTTCTGGGTAAGTCTGTCTGATTGGACTTTGCTCCTTTGCAAGACTTGAACGTTTTCAAAGTTGATATAGTGTGCAAACACTGAACATTGTAGCTTTTAATGCATACTCTTTACACCCCAGCCCAAACAGCCCATTTTTTGTGATGTCATGCTAGCAAGAACATTTTCATAGATGCCTCTTACAGCCCACAGCAATTAAACCCCAAGGCTGTTATATGTGGTGTTTCTGCATGGTGTAATGAACATAATCAAAGCTGACACAAGACTCATATGATCAGATTCTCACAATTCGAGTAATAAAGGATAACATTTGTAAAATGTGCAACAATTACTATGTGTAAAGGTGTAGTGTACATGACTTTTCTTATACTGGTAACCTACTGGGTATATTTGGATACAATGGTCAGTGAGTTTAGGTTAGAGAGTTTAAGTTAGACATACCTAATAAACTGGCAGCACAGTGTAGCGTCTTGCTGTCATGTGTTATTTTACTTTGCTACTAGAAACAGGAAATTTAGATCTTTGATTGATATCTGTACAATTTTGTTCATTCCATTCATTTTTACTACTGTGGTGCTGCAGTTGCCATATCAGTGGTATGAACAGGGGCTGCCCTGGGAGCAGTGTGTTGGGATGGTACCTTGCTCAAGGGTACCCCAGTGGTGCCACTAGCAGTCCTTGGATTTGAATCCACAACCTTCTGATCACATGGGCAACTCCTTATCCACCAGACCACCAGCTATCCCAAAAGGCATACTAAGAATAAAGTGTAATGTGTAACTTCAATTTTAGTTGAAATGACTCATCACTTCAGCTGCCATTATGAGAACAATTAATAAAAATACATCATTCTATGATAGCCATTCACCTTGGACTACCTGATCATTAATGACCCATTCATTAGCTTCATTAAATACAATTAGCAAGCTTTGAAAATACTCTGCTTGATCAGATGATGTTAACTGTCTCTACTTACTGGTAATATTCAATCAAGTTACTGCTGTAGGCTCATGAATAAAGAACATTAAACCAGGACATGAAGACTCTTAATTATGATTCATAAACAATTCACTCAGAATATGCATGTGATAAATTAAAGTAAGACAGACCTGTTTGTAAAACGCTTTTTGGCGCACAAACACCATGAAGTAAAAGTAAAACACAAGACAAATGCATGAAATGTGTCTCTATTCTCAGCTGGCAGGGGGTGCTGTGATGGCAGTAGGGATCTGGACAGTGGCAGCAAAAAGTGACTACATCAGCCTCCTCTCCTCCAGAATCTATGCTGTGTCTGCCTACATCCTCATCCTAGCAGGTGTCATTGTCATGATTACCGGAGTTCTAGGTTGCTGTGCGACCTTCAAAGAGCAGAGACGACTTCTGAGAGTGGTGAGATAAAGCAATACCTGAACTTGTACGAGGGACATTCAGAAAGTTTTAAAACTGTATTCATTAAGAATTTCAAAAGCAAATTACAACACTTTTCTACACAGTCACCTTTCTTTGCGATGCCGTTTTCCCAGCGCTGTACCAATTTTTATTAATACCTTCAGCAAAATTTGCAAATCAGATGGAAATCATCCATCCATCCATCCATTATCTACCCTTTATTCCTGCATTCAGGGTCAGGGGGGCTGGAGCCTATCCCAGCTGCAATGGGCGAAGGCGGGGTACACCCTGGACAGTCGCCAGCACGTCGCAGGGCCACATATAGGGACAGACAACCATTCACGCTCACATTCACACCTACGGGCGATTTAGAGTGCTCAATTCACCTATTCCCCAAAGCACGCACGTTTTTTTTGGTGGTGGGAGGAAACCGGAGTCCCCGGAGGAAACCCACGCAGATGGAAATCAGACTAAATGACTAAAGTGCTAAATGGCTTTAAACTCAACTACTATTCTTCCAGTCTTCACCGTTTCAAAAGAAAATATAAAAATGCAGAAACTTTTTGAATGTACTTCATGCATACACTCTCTTACCAGCGGTTTCAAAGGATGGACAACTGCAATGTCCATATAGCAGGTTTGACATTTGAAGGACAACCACTCTTCTCTGGCCACTTCTAGTTAAACTGTTGTTTGTGTGGTGAAAAGTACTCAACTTTGTCCCTTGGATTAGTTTGTCATAGCACTGCTTTTACCACTAAATACAAATAGCAAGGAGAAATCAAAATTGTAGTAAAAACATGATTTGACTTTTTGAGCACCTTTAAGTTACCAGCCGGCTCAACTAATGAAAGTAGAATAAGGAATTTCTTGTGGCAGAAGAAGGAATGTGTTCTTTGCTGCTTGTTAACTCCCTTAGTGAAATTATGACAGCCACTAGCACAAGGACCCTTTGTTTTGGGGCAGGGACTGCTGCATATTTGTATGTCCTGCTGAAAGAATAGACAGATTTGTAAGAGGAGATACAACAAAATGGAGTGGGCACTGTGTAAAGCTGTAGAAGAAAAGAGAAAAGTAGAGTGTAATCAGGAAAAACTGCTCTTTAATACCATCATAAATATTTGATGTTATAAACATGGTTATCTATTACTGACTTGGTTCTTTGGTTCAGCAGTGGACATGAAATGCTTGGTTGAGTCTTTAAAATGAGATTTCCCTGTACTGTTTACTTTTCCTAAACTAAATGGGGTTTGGTTTCAAAACTTTTGTGGAAGAGAAGACACTAGATTCCTAAAGTCTTCACCCATATGTTTGTTTTTGTTATGTTTTCAGTGGATCTGTGTGTTTTGACCAGTGAGCAGACAGAACACAGTCATGAGGATATAGGTGCACCCTTAGCAGGGCGGAATGTAGAAGAAGGCAGGTTGGGGCAGGTCCAAATATGTGTACTTTCTTCCCTGAGAATAAGGTTAACTGAAGTCTCGCACATCAGCTTTTTTCAGCCAATGAGGGGATATTTATGTGCCCTGAAGAGTCTGGAATTAAGACTAATGACGGCATGAAGAGAAACATTAATCATGTGAACATAAGCCAGGGGTTATTCTCTGCAAACTAACTGCATAAAATCCTGTTTGATGAATATGTAGGACTACAAAATTTGACTAGGTTTGTGCAAACAGTGGAATTTAGTCAGTTTATCCTAAACCCTTCGAATTGAGTGACTATATTCTCAGCTATACACAGTTTTCACTGTTTAATCATCAAGTGGAAATCCTTAAATTAGTGCATTCTCACATTTGATGCTGGTGTTATTCTTGCCATGTAAACATGAAAAGCTGAGTGTACTTGTTAAACTGGAGCACTTTGAGGACATCCAGTTTGAAGAAAGCGCTTTCTTGGAGTCCCTAATAATGCCAGCTCAAAAGACTCAAAAGGTGTTGAATTTCCTCAAACTGAAGCTGCTGTAACTTCTTTTCCCCAGGAATGTGTTGATGTTTCTCTTAATGTACACATTATAATCATCTCATTTCGACCAATTTCAGCTATAGAGTATATAAAAGGAACATAAAAGACAAATGTGAAAAACTGTACAAACATTGTCTGCTCATTGATTGCATATATTGGTGTTTCTGCAAACTTTCTGTCCGTCAGTTATAACATTTTTGTTCGCCTTTTTATTGTTTTGTCTCTTCCATTTTATCACTTTCAGACTGTGTTTTTTTTTTTCTTTCAGTACTTTGTCCTACTGCTGTGCATATTTCTGCTGGAGGTCCTGGCTGGGGTCTTGGCTTACATCTACTACCAGCAGGTGAAGTCTACCAAAGGATTGTTATAAACAACATGTGGTTTTGTGTGTTTGTATTTGTGCCCTTTGCTTGTCCATTTATTTTCCAGCTTTCTTCAGCCTCATCATGTTGGCTGATTATATCAGGCCAGTGGTGAAATACATGCGTATAAAAACCACTTAAAATAAGTTCATGAAAAAGTTTCGTAATGGTCCTACCTGTTAGTACTCGTTGCCTCAGGCTTCAATAGCCCTTTCCTCACTTTCATTGAATCTGTTTATGATGCAGTTCTAGAAGTAAACCTTATTAATCTGTTCCAGTTAAATGAGGATCTGAAGAGTAATCTGAAAGAGACCATGGTGCAGAAGTATGGCCAAGAAGATCAGAAACATGTCACCCAGGCCATCGATAAACTACAGCAAGAGGTAAAAATGTTGGTTAGTTCTGTGAATATGAGGATGGCACTATGTGTAAGTTGAGGGATTGCTGGTAATTTCATCTTTCACTTTTTTTCTTTCTTTCTTGGTCAGTTTAAGTGCTGTGGAAGTATGAACTCTTCAGACTGGGCAGAGAGTGTTTGGATCCGCAGTACAGCAGCTGAAAGCAGGTTTGTTCCAGACAGCTGCTGTAAGACTCAAACTGTGTACTGTGGGAAAAGAGACCACCCCTCCAACATTTACAAAGTAGAGGTGAGAGCTTTTCATAATTCTATATGATAGAGACAGAGCATCTCAATTATGCCTTTATTGTTTTTGTTAAAAACAATAATGTCAAATGAAACAGAAACCAATAACCTTTTGGGTTTCTTAAGAATCTTTCAATTGTGTTTTTGTAAATGTATTGAAAAAAAAAAGAACGCAGAGGCTTATACCAACTAAAGACTTTTTCTGCAAGTCAAGAACCACATAGAAACCGTGACTTAAGACAGTGTTGGTGCTCAGGTAATTGTTTTAGTACAGGGGGTCCTCCAGTTACAACAGTCTCGACATACAACCTTTCAAGTTTACAACACTCACTCCCACTCTGCTTTCACTGTTAGCCTCAGACTACTTGGGGGAACTAGTTTTGGTTGCACATGGTGGAAGAATACGCAGTATTGCGGTGTATGAATGAGGGAGTTTTCCTTTTTTGTGGCTTAATTGTGTTTTTATGATTTCATAACTGTGTTGGGATCGGTAAGTGACTTAAGCTAAGGTGTGTTTTGACTAAGACCAAAATTTAGGTTACATCACTGTCGAAAGAATGAATCTTTGTTGTAACTCGAGGACCCCCTGTATTAGAATAAAGAGGCCAAACAAGTCCTGTCCGTGATAATATAGGTTCTTAGAACGTGATTATAGAGGTTCTTAGAACGGCACTTAAATTGTGATGGCAATTTAAATATCACTTTTTAAATTAATTGTCTGCCATTACAGGCTGCAGATGCTGATATTTATTCAATTACTGTGTTATTGTACAGTCTCAAGCAATTTAAGGTGAGATAACCATGTTAGATACACTAAGTGGACAAAAGGATTGGGACACACCTATTATTTATTTAATTCAGTCGGCCCTTTGCTTCCAGTAAAGGGTAGTCTTCAAGTTTCAGCTTACCAAGACATTTTGGACAACGCTGTACTTCCAGTTTTGTGGACAGTTTTTTTGGGGACGAACCTTTTATATTTCAGCATGACTGTACCCCAGTGCACAAAACAAGGCCCACACAGAGTCCTGTCCTCAACCCCTTCCAACACCTTTTGGATGAACTGGAATGGAGATTGTGAGCCAGGTTTTCTTGTCCAACATCAGCATCTGTCCTCATAAATGCTCTATAGAATGAATGGGCACAAATTCCCACAGAAACGCAAACGTTTTATGGATAGACTTCCAAGAAGCAGTTATAGCTGCAAACAATTGACCAGTTCTCTATTAGAGTCCATGTATTTGAATGCAGTGTCATCTGTTGGTGTGATGGTCAGGGGGCCCAATACTTTAGTGTATGAACAATCAAATAAAAAATACATTTGGGGGAAAAAGTCTATTTTCATGTATCGTATTCTGAGCTTTACTAACTCTTCGGGCTGTGGGTTCTCTTACAAGAGGTGCTACCACAGGAAAATGCAAAGCTCTGTGTCAAATGTTTAGTCAGACTGCATGGAATTCAGTTCATAGTGGACTGAAGGGACTTTGAGAACCTGAAAAACGCATCTTTTTAAATCATGTGTAAATTTCCTTTTATTCCTTTATTTTCTGCTTGTGTGAGAGAATACTGTTTTACGTAAAGCCCATTTAGGGACAAACCCTGCAAATGAGCTCAATGCTACACATGTCATAATAGGCATCAGCTTCCTTGTAATATCCTATCCATTTGTATCTTTAACCTATTAAATAAACATTAATTAAAAGGTTCTTCACCCTCACATTTATAGGATGTTTTGTCGCTGCTTGAAGTTGCTGTAGTACAAAAAGTATGCAAAAAGTAAACATGGGGTGTTTGTGGTCTGGTGGGTAGGATACTTGCATCTGGACCAAGTGGTCATGGGTTCAAATCCTGCCGCACCACTGGGTTCCTGAGCAAGACCCTTAACCCTAAGTTGCTCCAGGGAGGCTGTTTCCTGTAGTTAGGGAATCGAAGCCGCTTTGGATAAAAAGGGCCAAGTCCCATACATGTAAACAGGTGTCGCATGCAGTGCTCAGTGTGTATATTCAGAATTTGTTCAGCAGGGGTCAGCAACAGAGCTTGTAAACTGCCTTAGACCAGAGTCAGTAAGTATTTGAATTTTTCCTCAATGGCTGAGGAGTATTGACTGATGAAAGTGTGGCTACTGGAGATATTCTTAATCCAGCAGTGCATTTTCATCCTCTTACTGGCCCTACTTAATCTGTTGTCCTTTTGAAGTCAAAGCTGTGTAAGGTGCAACATCTTAAAGCTTCTACTTGATATACTGGAGATCAAGTGATTCTAGTATTTGTGTGTGTTACTGCGTAGTTTAGTCTCAGTGTACGTTGGCTTTTTCCATAGGGCGGCTGCATCAGTAAGCTAGAGAACTTCATTATGGACCACTTGAAGATCATTGGTGCTGTTGGTGTGGGCATTGCCTCTGTACAGGTGAGACTTGCAGATGTTTTTCACGGTTTTTCTTATTCTCAGATTTACTCTGAGGACATTTTATGACATTTGGGGTGGTGGTGATCTCGTGGGTAGGACACTTGCCTCTGGATCATGGGTTCAAATCCTATCCTGGGTTCCAGGGGGTTCCGGAGCAAGACCCTAAATTGCTCCAGGGCGACTGTCTCCTGTAGTTAGGGAATGGAAGTTACTTTGGATAAAAAGTATCTGCTAAATGCTGTAAATGATGAAATGCAATGGAAAAATATAAATTTCTGTGGAATAGTTTTCTGATAAAAACTGTTTAATCTATATAACTTGCCAGAAAACCACAACATTTTACAAATGCAGAAAAAAAAGTCAATTTCTTTTTTTCTAAAATAAAAAAGTATATCTTTATTGGATGAAGGTTTATAAGAAAAAAGGTTTCATCCCTAAATTCTAGTCATTGTGTGGTAACACACCTGCCCTTTACTTTATTGAAGCACTGATTAAATAAACTGGGTATTGGGTAAATACAGGGCTTCCCAAGGGAGAGGTTTTAAAAATAGGACTGCCAAAATAATCACAATATATTGTTTTTGTCACTTTACTGTACTTTATACAACTTAAGACTACTGTTGCTGCACTGTGTTGTCTTTCATGTCTTTTATGTCTTT
>JBBPDE010210163.1:0-28865 GCA_037974605.1 Nannopetersius ansorgii
CTCTCTCTCTCTCTCTCTCTCTCTCTCTCTCTCTCTCTCTCTCTCTCTCTCTCTCTCTCTCTCTCTCTCTCTCTAGGGAGTTTGGTTGGAGAGATCCTGAGCTGCCGGAAGTGATTCAGATGCTGCAGCATCAGTTCCCCTCGGTTCAGTCCAACGCCGCTGCGTACCTCCAACACCTGTGCTTTGGAGACAACAAGATTAAAGCTGAGGTAAGGCTGATTTTTTCCCCACAGCCCACCCAAGAGCCGGACAACAGCTTCTTTCTGCTTGTGCAAGCACTCTCCTTTGTGCAAGGTGACACACTAAACCGTACACAGACACTTTTCATAAAAGCCTTTCTCTCTGCTGGTGCCTGCCCATTTTTGGCAAGGTCAGGACAAAGCACGGCTCCTATAAGTACAAGGGCAGAGTTGGTCAAAAGTTTTGACACCTATTGAATCGAAAGAGCCACACCAGTTATATTTGCTGAAATCAGAGTTCACTGATACACTCTGAGTTCTGCAGGTTAAATATGGACCTCAGACAAAACAAAAGAATATGGATTCATAAAAAATAATTAAAATTATTTATCTTTTAATATTTTTTAAAAATATTTGAAATACTTAGCACCCCCCTTTTCTTAAATATTTGTTGTAACATTTGCTATTTATTCCTGTTTCTATTATATTTATGTAATATATAGCATATGATAATATATTCTGTTTAGAAACAAGACTTTAGCTTTATCCATTCATTGATCCATTTTTTGAGTTAAGATAAAGCCACTTATCCTAAAATAGAATGGAAAGGAAAACTACAGCCTATCCCAGTGGTCACAGGGGTGGAGAGACACCCTGGACAGGTCACCAATCCATTGCAGGACACACACACACACACACACACACACACACACACACACACACACACACACTCATGCACCTAGGGGCAATCTCCAATTTGCCCGAGATACATCACGGCTGCCCAGACCAGAATCGAAACTAGGGCCTTCTTTTAGGTCAAATGGTCTCAAAGGTTATAAAAAAAACGTGTGTTTAACGAATGCCATGACTTTTAGCAGTGACTGCCTGTATCAGAAAGTCTTCGGAACACTCGCCACTACCTAAAGTCTGTAAATGGTAATCAAAACAACGCTCAGCATCCGCCGGCCACGAGACGCCGGCCGCTCTCAGTGACTGTGGCGTCCTGTGGGGACTCTTCTTTCAGAGTACTTACCGAAGCCGGTTTATTAATGTGTTTTGTTCTGCGAAATTAATTCTCGTCCATGTCGTCATAGAATTCATAATTCAAGCCTTTATTGAAATTTGATGCCTGTTCTCAGCCTTTGGATTTCCCAGCAGTAAGTTTGCTGCATTTTAAAAAGGGCCCTCTCATAGCCACAGTAATTATTCCACATGCACGCAAACAATAAGAGCCAAGCGATGTATTGACAACCACTGCACACAAAGCGACCCAGTAATTGTGTCCCAGAGGTTTAAGCGAGGCTGAGAGGACGAGAAAATTAAATTTGGGGGAAATAAATCTGAGGCAAAGGAGCCAGCCTAAGGAGAGCGACAAAGGCGGTCGACAAACTTTTAAATGTTATTTAATGAAAAAATAAACAAACAGTGCAGCCGAGATGACTTTAGTTTATGAGAGTGTCGTATTCGCCCGTGTCGTATTTATTAAGGCAAGCGGCAAAATTAATTTTCTGGGGGTTATCCAAGATGCATAAATGAACTATATGTTTGTGTTTGTATTAAGCACTAAACTGGAAACAGATGTTATTAATATTATCATCACTGAAGGTCATTTCTAATGATGGTGCAGTAAAATCAAACTTTCATTACATCTAGAGACCAAAAAGAAGGTTTAAATGAAAGGGAAAAAGCTCATAATGACAACAATTATTTCATGTAACATAAAGGTTTCTGAGGGGCCTCTGGAGAGTTTCTCATACAACATGCATACTTTTTACTTTGTTTATATTGCAAGAGGTTGTTCTGGGACTCTCAGTCCTGTTTTACTGGTTCAATTGCTCTGGCCAAGCCCCACACCTAAACAATTCATTAAAGGGGCACTGATCTTTAAACAAGGCTTCATAATTAAGGTTAAGATAAAGCCATTCAGAGTGGTTAAATATAAAATGCTATTTAAGAGACTCAAAGTTGCTCACAGTGGTGGAGAATGGAAACAGATGTCTGAAGTGCTTAATGCCTCTAAAAGCTCCCTCACAAATATTGGGACACAATTCTTACTTAGTGAATTCACATGGCCCCTTACTTCCAGAGAGGGACAATCTTAAAGCGTCATCATGCCAAGAATATTTTGGACAATGCCATGCTTCCAACTTTGTGTTTCACACAGTTTGGGGAAGCGTGACTGTGTCCCAGTGCACAGAGTGCGCTCCAGAAGTTCGGTGTGGAAGAACTTGACTGACCTCAGTCCCATCCAATGCCTTTGGGATGAACTGGAACAGAGATCCAGGCCTTCTCGACCTCATAAATGCTGTACAGAATGAATGGGTACCAAATCCCACAGAAACTCCAAAATCTTGTGAAAGCCTTCTAAGAAGAGTGGAAGCTGTAGCAGCAAAGGGGACCAACTCCATACTAAAGTCTAAGGATTTGAATGCAATGTAATTGAAGTCCTTGTTGGTGTAATGATCGGTTGTTCCAATACTGTTATCCATATAGTGTGTGTTAGCACTTTAGCATTTTTTTCTGATTTAACACTTTTACTGTTCTTACCATTACTTAATGACGCAAGCGCAGGTGAGGATGTACAGATTTCTTTGCGGATCTGGATAGTAAAGTACAAAGGCCATCACTGTGAGGAAACCTAAATCAGTAATGTTCTATGCATTTAACTATTTAACATCAAACTACTTAAAATGACTTTACACTTTTACATTTGAGCCATTTAATTATTTTTTATACCTTTTAAAAACATCATGGCTGTTACAGGTTTAGAGCAGAAATGTGGTATCTGAGGACTGGTTTGAGAACCACTGGTCACAAATCACATATTCTCTGCCATACAACACTGCATTTCAATTCTGGCACTTCACTGAAGTTAAACCAGTTTGGACCTGGATTGGGAGATCGCTTGGGGAAGGCGCATATTACTCCTAGAACACTTTGGTAGCTGGGCCACCTTGCAGAATGTTAGCTGTGTCCCCAAAGCACAAAGCAGGGACAGAACCTTGCTGTAAAAAATAGGCACCGTGCTTCATAAGGGAGATAAAAATGATATCCTAAATCTTGTGAGATCTTTAAAATTTCATGGACTGTGACCCAGAGTGAAGATGCTGACTCTGGTGTCATAGCCTCATTTCTCACTATGCTCTCTTTCGAGCCCCTAATAATTCTCCTCCAGCATCTCCAGCTCATACTGAACACCTAATGTATGATGAGCTTATCAATCAATGTGTCCTTCTGTTTACCAGGCCTATCATGATCCATTTTTGTAGCAGTAATGTAGAACAGCTGCTTTTGTTTCTCTAAAGAACCTTTTACTGGTTGATCCTTTAACAGAGCACACCAGTGTATACCATGCACCACACTTTCCCCTGAACGTAGTAAGAAAAACAGAAAACTCAACTGCTGGGGTGTTTTTTAAAACACAACCCCCATTGGAAGGTGTTTTATTTTTCTTCATCTTATTAAATAACATGAATCAATTGAAGTTCTACAGTTGAAAAAGAGTTTAGAAATTTGAGGCCAGTTAAAGAGTATATTATGAATTTGCGTTGCAATATTGACTATTGGAAAGTCTTGGAAATATTTGTGTGCTTATTTAGAATCAGTCATAAAAAATGGATAATCAGTGCATCCTCACACACTGGAGTAGGAATAATGTGCATGTGATTCACAACTTCGGTCCACTGTCATATAAATGTATAGAACTTTATCACAAAATAGATCTTGCAAGTGTGTAGGGACAAAGTCGGATCTTTTGTGCAATGTAGCATTGAGCTTTAGTAGACTGAAATATTTACCATCGCATTTCTTTCCAAATCAGACTCCTTCAGACTGTGTGGTGATTTGCTGACAAAAGGAAGCACTGGCTCATTCACGGCTGCACGTCGAGTGTGAGCTTTTCAGCATCACATGACCATGAAGTCTGTTTTATTACAAAAGCCAAGGCGAACCATTCACAGAGCGATTGCCTATTTAATGTGACATGGAGCTGAACCTAAGCAACAATTTCGTTCTTATCTCTTACTGAATAGAGTAATTCAATCCAGTGCTGCCCCCTTCCAAGGTTTTCCTCACATTTAATGTAATAGAAGAAGGAGAGGCAATGGGGAAAAATGTTGATGGGTCAACGATGATATCATCTCCCCCCATGAATTTCACTTTGTGCTTGTGGTGGGGGGGGGGCACATTTGCCCTGCTTGCACATTATGGGGTGTGTTCACTTGAGTTTGTGGCCAGGTGGTGAAATGGAAGAGCTAATTATTGGTGACAGTGCCGTGGCAGATGGTTGAGGAGCCCCGGACAAGTTATTTCACGACTGCCATTCATTCCGAGATTGCGCGAATGCACAGGCCCTCTCGCATCACGCCAGCAGACAGTGAAAAATGACACCAGTGTGCATCACTACACTGAGGGCCATTGAGAGGCATTTCGAAAAATGCTGTTGTCAACACCTTGCTTGTTGTACTCGCCCGACTACATTATGACCCTGGGGTTTTGGTGCCTCCTGCAGTTCAACATGTTTAACAGTAGCTTTAACCTTCCCACCTGCTGGGAATAGCCCAAAATCCTTCCTTTATTTGTATGCAAAGTCCAGGATAGTTTCCTGTAGACATATGCTGTGACTCACCTGGGACACTGTGTATTATGTTTGTGAACTATGCACTGTGCATTTCAGTACTTCAGAGGAGAACTCCAGTCCTGGGGGGCTAGATTGTTGTTTTGTAATTTTCAGGTCTTGTGAGTCAGATGGCTTCGCATCTGGGAACAACTTCTTAAACTTTCATGCTGTAAACATATAGGCCAAATGTATATACATATACACAAAGGTACTCCATGCTATTTTAATATCTGGAGCACAATAAATAGCACAAGCAAACGAACAAAAGAATGTTTTAAACTAATAGAACTGTTTTTGTTTTTTAATGTTTAATCTCCACACATGGCACTTCTGCATGTTTGAAATGTGTTTTTGGGGAGACAAATGGACTAAAAATTTGTTGACTATGCTGACAAGCACACCATCAGTTCTGTCCAGGCCTTGGATTTTTTTTAGACATTTTAGACTGTTTGTTCCCATCATAATAACTTTATGTTCCTACAAAAATCTCTCATCGCTGTCTCTAGATATTCTTGTTACATGATCATATCTGGTTCCCTGACTACTCGTTTTCTTGCTCCTTCTCAATACATTTCTCAAACTTTTGGTACCTCGCATCAATCCTCACTTCATCAATCCTCACTCTTTTAAACCTCACTCCTCCATCTACAATGCCTTGTAGCTGTCACGACTGTGGGGGATAGTCCTCCTCAGTCGTGAGCTACCTCTGAGCACGGAGTAACCAGGGACGCCGGGATCCATGCTGCTATGACTTTATTAACCAAAACAAACATAAATGGGCATGAGGGCCACCAGGAACAAGAACAGGAATCAGACTCAGGATATACGTGAATGAAATGAGGCGATTGACCGACAGTGAGTGACAACCTAACAGAACTTAAATACAGCACATCATCAGTCGGCAAAACACAGACAGGTGATAACTAAAAACATGTGACACAAGCAGAACAGAACATAACGGCAAAATAAAAGCCCTCAAAACAAGAACAGAAAACAGAGTCAAAAAACTGAAAAGCCGAACCGTGACAGTAGCTGGAGGAGCTTCTGATGGTTTCTCCCATTTCTGTTTTACATAAGGCCTCGTTCACACGGACGTCGGAACCAGGCGTTTTTCTGGCGATCGTGACGCCAGGTAAGCGCCTATTTAGCGCCGCCCATTTTTCTGCTCATTGAATCAAATCAAAGCGTCCACACGGGCTTTCAGCACCAGCGCTCAGACGGCGGCGCGTTCGGAAGGCGTCAAATAAACGCTGCATGCAACGTTTTCTTGGCGACAAAATCCCGACGAGCGCGAGGAAAATGTCGCTATGGCGTTTACATGGCGTTCGGTTGACGTTCTGGAGAACCGAATATGTCCCGTGATTCTGTACGGCAGCTGCGAAAAAACATGTTTTGTTATTCTGCTGCCTGCAGTGCCGTATCAGGAGGATTTTTAAAACAAGAATGTAAATGGCGAGTTTTAAGAAAGAATAGGGATCCATGTTTTCAACGCAGAACTATAAACCAAGACGACACACGTGTAAACACTCTGGAGAGAGTAATTACTGCCCCCGCAGGTGAATACACGAAACTACAGATTGGGCATCAGGCTGGCGTTAAACGGCGTCAGACTAACGCCAGTCCAACGCCTTGCTGACATCTATCAAGCATCGCTACCCAACGCCACAAAAACGCCTATGGCGTTCAGAGCACGTTCATTTCAAACGTCCGTGTGGATGAGGCCTAAATCTGTAAATGTTTGTGTTGCTCCTTGTTTAAGCTGTTTTTCAGATTTGTGTTTCTAAATGTAAAATTATATTTCCATTCATACTTATTTCTAATTGTACTTATGTTTTATTTTTATTTGTGTTTTAGAATTTTTCAGATTTGTGTTTCTAATTTTTCTTTTTTCTTTTTTGTGTTTCTTTTACAATGAAGTGGTTCATAATACATTTCACTGCGTGTTGAACCTTGAATCTTGAAAGTACAACAGCCTGCGGGCGCTGCCAAATAAAGTGTGCAAAGTTCCACAACTTAGTTGTTAGTAGGTTTAGGTCTAGATTTTAATGCTACTCTGGAGCTTATAGGTATAAAATGATCAAGTGTTTTCTTGCTCTAACACATGATCCAACTAATAAGCTCATTAACAAGCCCCTCCTGAGCTGAAGCAGGGAAAAGCCTGAAATGTGTCGGGTAGGGGCGCTCCAGGATCTGCGTCAGGAACCACTGAAGAGATACAGCAAGAGAGGTAGAGAGAAAGGTAAAAAAAAAAAAAAAGGTGACTCAGCATTCAGCTGAAGACTATCAGGTGGCAGAACTACAGGCCGTGGTTTGAGGAAGTGAGCAGAATAGTGATTAGAGTGGGATATTAACTAGGAGAACCATGTGATGATACTTGTAGCCTTTATCAGTGGATAGTATGTCAGTAACCGAGAAAGCTCTTTCAAGTCTGCAGCCAGTCACTATTAATAGTGTGCTGTCCCAGCCCCCTCCCTGTGTCCCCCACACTCTACCGGCAGCAGCCTGAATCTGGCTTAAGTTCAGCTTCATCAGCCGTTTTTGGCGGGAAATCCAATCTGTCGACCATTTGCGTGTGCACTCTAATGCTGAGAAGATGAACCGGGCCGGAAGGGCTTTGCCTCTAATTGAACACCTCATGTCTCCCCATTCATCCGGACCTTGCAGTCCCTACTCTATTGACTTCTTATAGGGACAGGCATGAGTAATCAAATACCTGGTTAACCGCTTCAGGGGTCTTATTGCACCAGCAGGCCTGGTCTGGACTTTCCAGGTGTCATTTTAAAACTGTTCACTAAGAGCAAATGTAGATTTCATGCTTAGCTGTGAGCAGGAATAAAGTTAACCAGTAGGTCTTTTCTCGGTTGGTAACCACTTTCAGCATGCTTGTTTGTTACTTGTCAATGTGCTGCATGCTGTGTATCTCATGACACAACTTTCACAGTGTGCAGCAGAGCTTCAGCAGCAAATCCCACTCATTTATAATTAATATGTATCAGCAGTACGTTATAAGCTAACTATACTAGAATTCTAAAACATATTTAGAGTTTAGAAAGAGCTGTCAGATGTCTACATATTCTTACAAGTATTAAAATGCCACTTAAAGCGAAAGTGGGTAGTTGTTGCCTCAATTATAGATGTTCAGAACTATATTTACATTTACAGCTTTTTCACATACAAATATATTTGCAAAATAAGTCAAATGTAGGTGGTACATAATAAGTCGCAGTTGGAAAAGAAACACTATTCTGCCTTCAAATCTATTCTATTTTTAGTTTTTCAATTAGTTATTTTTTGCCAGTGTAATTTATGCTATATGTCAAGTAATTAGTTGTAATTAGTAAGTGTTTTTTTGTTGGATAGCATCTATAAGCAGTTTTCACACAGCAACTTAGTTTAGTAACACAGGTTGCTTGGTAACGGCCATTGCCACATATGTTTTTAGATGGATGAGCCCAGGTAAAACCGGTCTTAGCTACACCAAGGCATAACTTGGTTGGTGTGACCAGTTTGGTGTGTTTCTTTGCATTTTGTCCTATGACCTCTAGAATAGGCTTCTGTACCCCTATTATGACTGATTGGGAAAAAAGCATAATGGATGCATGGATGGGTAGATGGGTGGATGGATGGCATGGATAGATGATTGGGTGGGTAGTTGGTGGTGGCCTAGTGGGTAGGATACTTGCTTCTCACCAAGAGGTCATGGGTTCGAATACTACCTTCAGCAAACCATCACTGGGTTCCTGAGCAAGACCTCAAGCTACTCCAGGGAGACTGTCCCCTGTAGTTAGGAAGTCACTTTAGTTAAAGGTGTCTGCTAAATGATGTAAATATAAATGGATGGATGGGTGGGATGGATAGATATATGGATGGATGAATGAATATGACCCATTTAGCAGTCAAAATCATCTTAGTTAATATCTGTTGGTGCAACATGCTTCACATCACATTGAGAGAAGTCATCAAAAAAGAAACATCTTAAGCTTTAGATACCAGGTGAGACCTTACAAATGATTAAAAAAAAAGGCTGATTATCTAAGACTTCCTGACTGCTTTTTGTAAGCGATTGAAATATTGGAGTTTATATGGTAAATATTGTAAGTCAGTGCTGAACTGAGCTGAACTCGGAAGACACACTCTCCTGTTACTAGGAGACGCAGTACTGCTCCTTTTGATTGTGCTGCTGTTCGCGCAGTTAAGAAGAGAGTGAAGCATGATCAGTATGTGATAGAGTGTAGAGTTTAGGTCGTATAGACACGTTAATGAGCTATTCCCATGAGCTCATTCACTTAAAAAGCTTTGCTAGACATGTGAATGAGTTTTGCCATTTTCTCCATTCTTTGTGCTATTTTTCACACTCACTGTGCTCATTGGCTATTTGTGAGATTCACTCATATTGAGTGTTGACCTGAATGCTAGATTTCTAGATTATATCCAAGATCAGACATGTGATGTACTCCAACTGCTCTGGAACTTAATTGTAAGAAAAGAGTCCGAGTGTCACGTGGCGGGCCGTAAGTCCCACTCGCGGAGCTGTCTTGGGATGGGGTAAGGGAGCAGGAGCGAGTTCGTGACTTCATGGTAAACAGGTGTTTATTAAAGAAAAAAGGCACGCGGGCAAACAAAGATCAGAGGCAAAAACAGGTAGGGGAACACCGGGGCAGCTCAAAACAATGACTGAACAATGAGAACGTAAAAGACACCAGTATAAATACACAGACACATCAGGTACTAAACAGGACACAGGTGACACAAGGGGAACACGTGACTAAGGGAAGGGAATGACATACAGGTGACTGGGGCCAGACAGAGACACAGGAGACCCCTAGAGTGTCTACTAGGGAAACACAAGGAGGAACAGGACCACACAGAGGAAGGCAGGTACAACATGGGGAAACAGAACAGAGAACAGGCACGCAAGACAAGACAGACCAGAACAGAACACATGCATAACTACAACTAAGGTTCCTCAGCAAATGCCAGTACAAACAGGTAGACAGAAAGCAACAGAAAACAAACAGAACAAAGGAACAGAAAAAACAGAAGGCAAACTTGGCACGGCTCTGGCGTGCCAGCCGTGACACCGAGATTCTCAGGAATTGCTTAAATCAGGGCAAATTTTTGTGGTGTAACCCCAGCATGTGGTTATGTGCCAGTATAGTTTTTACTATGCATTGTATATTTCTCTGTGTTTGTTGAGACATTTACACAGTAGACAGGCAACGGCAAGCCTGATACTCCATGTTTTTGTATGGATCATTCTCTTACTACTGCCAGCGGCAACAGCAGCAAACTTCAGTGGTCACTGGAACATTGCATCAGTATTTAAATTTTCTTGACTTTTGCTGTTGGTCGGAATAAACTTGATATTGATTTTTGTATATATGGTCACTAATGCAAGTCCAGGGTGTAAATGTTCATGTTTAACAAAACCAAACTTCAGAAAAACACTTAATTAGAAACATTACTGTGTTCGAAATAGTGATGAAATAGTGCCTAACACAGCTTTAAAGTGAAGCGCCCCCCTATAGTCACATCTAAACACAGCACAGCGGTGTGAATAATGTGAAATTCTTTCTCAGCATTTAACCCATTCACCCAGTAAAGCAGAAGACAGACAGCAGGGAGCAGAATGTGGGGACGGTACCTTGCTCAAGGGAACCTCAGTGGTGACACTAACAGTATTGGGATTCGAACCCATATCCTTCTGATTACAGGCCTGGTGATGCTGTGGGTAGTGCTGTCATCTCACAGCGAGAAGATTCTGGACTTGGTTCCATGCTAGGGTGGCTAAGAGACCTTTTTGTGTGGGCTTTGCATGTTTTCTCATGTCATTGAACCCCCCCTGCTCCAGTGTTCTCTCTCAGGCCAAAGAGATGCTGGTCATGTGGATTAAAGATGCTAAATTGCTCCTGTGTGTAAATTTGTGTCTGTGCCATGGCGACCTGTCCAGTGAAGTACTTTGCTTTTCATGCTATGACCACTGGGATAGGCTCAAGCACCCCCTACAGCCCTGGCTAATGAGAAGTGGTTAAGATAAAGAATGGATGTAAAACCTTTTGATCAACCAAATATTTCTGTATTAACTTTTCAGATTCTTGAATTACAGATAAGTTATTCACATCCTAGTTAAATTAAGGGTATTTTTATACTTTCCTGACTAACACACCTGATGCATCTAATCAGCAAGTTAGCAGATCTCTTCCGAATGTTAGAGCATATAAAACGTTTACATGCTCACAGAACAAGAAAAAAGGGCAGAAATGGCTCGTCTCTGCCTGTGCTTGTGCTTGTGCTAATACGTGCTCCAGCCCCTTTCAGCAGACTATGCTGGAAGCTTAGACTCTCATTCCCTATCTCTCAGTTGGGGGTCTTTATTTTCGCTTTGTTATTTGCACACTTCAGAAACATCTGTTGCACCCCAGCAGTCACCAATCACCATATTTAATCGTGCCACTACTGTTACAATGAGTGTTGCTGATGCATTGCGTTCAGGGAGAGTGTTTTCTCAAAAGTGGTGCTCTCAATGCATGGCTGGCTTTTGGAGCCAGACAGCCTTTTGTCTATTGGCGCTTGCGAATCGGAAAATCAGATTACTTCTGCTCCTCAGGACTGGCTGAGGTTTTGTCTCGCTGCCAGCTGAGGATTGGAAGACCGAATTTATACAAGGGCCTCAGGAGACACTACCAGAGCAGGGATAGACCCCCCCCCCCCCACACACACACACACACACACACACATGACTCAACCCACTCCACCTCTTAAGAAAAAAACCCCCATCAGACTCTATTCCTCTCCCACCACATATAAATAATGTGCCTCATCACTAAAGAAGAACCTTCAGCTCTCTTTTATAGCACCTTAAGGTAAATGGAAAAATGTAAGCGTCATCGCAGGCCTGGTATTGGAATTACTGCCAATGACTCTGTGTCAATTTTTTTTCCTCACGGAGGCACTAGCATGCACACTGTGGAATCATCAGGGCCTTTCAGGCCTTCAGAGGAATCGTAATTATTTCAGAGAACTGAATATGTACATGTCTATAATTTTCAGTTCATTTTATTGAATAGAATCACCATGCCTCTTGTATTTAAACTCTGCAATTATTTTTGGTTGAAAACATAATGATTATGGGGTATAAATGCCTAAAGGAAAAGTATCCAATCACGGTTTTTGCTGTGGTATTTACATAGATAAAGCCAAGCAGGTTCTCCACAAGCTGGACTGTCTAAATGAACTGCCTAAAACAAAACTGAACTTACTACCAACATAATTAAAACTGTCAGGGCAACCATTGATGCTCTGATTTACATAGTTTTTAATTTAACTGGAGGAAATTCTGTTTCATCCAGCCATTTACTCTTTCAAGACATTAAACCAATGAGTTTATAAAACTGAAATCATTTGGTGCAAGAGTTAGACATGAGTGTTGTCTGCAAAGCTATGATAAGGCACCTTGGAGAAATTGGCATGTATAGGCTGAACAAAAGGGGCCCAGGAATGGAGCCTTGTGGGACTCCATACTTCATAGCAGTATTCTCTGATCGTCTATAGAGCCGATATCATCCCTGCCTTCTGGGTACATCTCGAACCATCTGAGGACTGTTCTTGAGGGCCCAAGCCAATTTTCTAATCTGTCAAGTAAAATTATATAAAGGACTGTGTCAAAAGATGCACAAGGATCTAGCCGCACCAAGACTTTTGCTCGAGTCTATATTCAGACAAATATCATTTAATACATTTATCGGAGATGTTTCAGTACTATGGTGTTGATAGAAGCTGGTTGAATATCATCAAAGTAATCATTTGAATTTAGGTGATTACTGACTATTCTCAATGACCTTGCCTAAGAATTAAATATGTGAAACAGGACTATGATTGTTAAGTGTGTAGGTGTCCAGATTTCTCTTTTCAGGAGGGGTTTTATAACAGCCATCTGAAAACATCCCTGAAAGAAGAGAGTCATTCGCAGTTTGCAGAATTTTGGGTGTGATATGGCTGAAACTGTGCAATCAATAGCAGTGAATTCTGGATAAAGTACATATTTTTCTGGAATTTTTCTGCATTGTCTCCTCTGATTTGCTACTGTTGTGATGTTTCTCCATGGTGCTTTTTGTTCACCAGAAATTATTTTAGCCTTCAAAGGTGCTATAATATCAAAGACCCTAAGATCTTTAGAGTTAAACTGATCATCCACACACACTACTGTTATACTACATAACATATATATGGTTTGCATAAATATAGTGCTGGTATTCCCATGAATGTGCCTCTTTTTGACACCTATAGATTTAGTATGGATGAAAACACAGAAATGATCCGACAGATCTAAATCACAGAAGGAACACTGAGATCCTTGCTCCCAACCAAATTGGGCCACTTATATGCTGTATCAGATCAAACATGTCAAACAAAGCAATGAGTCCTGCCATGTTTCTGTTCAAAGCCTAAAATCTAACTGGTGTGTAGCAATAAGATCATTAAGCAGCAATAAGTTAAACTAAATGTGACTTGTTACCAAGAGATTGAACGCTTAAGAGTGGTAGCTTTAATGAGCAGAAAAGACTTAAACCTGTTCTATCTATTCCCCATCAGATGACAATATTATGCAATGTTCTTATCGGGGGCAAAAACATTATTGTCTTACCATTGCATTATTACTTACTTTTGCATTATGGGTGCTAATTTATGTGCAATATCTTATTAAGTGCAATAGTCTTGCCATGTGAACATCAATATTACTTATACAGTATACTACTGATCTCTATTTCATTCAATAACATACTCGTGTTAGTAGAAATCCACTTAACAGTAAGTTATTTATCTATAGTATGTATTGTATGTATCATAGTTTCTTTCATATTGAAGTTTTTTATTGGATTTAATTTGTATTTTGTTCTTGCCTTTGTGTTTCTATGTGTCTGTGCAGTCATAAACAGCTTCCTCCAGAATCGATCAAGTTTCCTGGTTCTGATTCTGAGAGCCCCATGATAACTGAGCATCCTGGTTCTTGAGCTACCAGACACAACAGATATAGGAAATGTTCTAAAAGAGAGGGATTTTGGATTTGGGCAGGTATCCTGAATCAATGATATAAGTTACCAGTAAGCAAACATTAGCCCAGGCGTGAAGCATGACTGGGTTATTATCATTGACCTGAAAATGTTATCCTGGTGGATCCCTAACTGCAGCTAGTTAGGCTTTTCCCAAACAAATTGGACATCGTATGTGTGTACATATTATAGAGGCCATTTGTTTAATGGATGGATGCAGAGGATCTGACCGACGAGTGTTTGCTGGGGGCCATCTGCTGCCCCCTGCTCTCCAGCTCTGGCTCAGCTGGCCCCATTCTAATGCTGCCGTCCATTATGTGTGGTTAGGAGTGTCATAATCACAGCGAAATCAACCCTGAGAGAAATCAGCGTGCTTTGAATGTGCATACAAACACAGGCATTCCTTTATTAAGTGTAGCCCCTTGTTTTGTGAGAATATTAGGTTGAGTGCTCCAGGACTATTAACACCAGGGCTAAGAGAAAGCTGAAGCTCAGTATTAGGGGAACGTATCTCGCTGTCTGACTTTATTTGTTGCCGGTATGGAAGCACAAGGGCCTGGAGTAAGTGAGTACATGTGGTGTGAGGGTGTCAATCACTTTGATTTAGAGCTGCACATTCTCTCTCTTGGGCACACTTGGCATATTGCGCTCCGTACCGGGGCCTCTTAATGAACTTGGCTGCCTTTAATTGACTGGTGAGGAACATAAAGGCACTGTTGACAGAGACTTAGTCATGCTGTTCGTTCTCAATAGCTATCAAAAGGATGATTCATCTGCTGCCGCGTTTTGTCTTAGCGCTGGGTTTAGGGAAAGAAAAAAAGCACGTCTCCGGAACACTCAAATTCAAGTTCTCTTTTTATAGGATTTCTGCTATTGTGTCTGGGTGTTTCAGATAGATATAACACTCGCTTTGGCTTGTTTGCAATTGAAAAGCTTTCTTAGCCATCATAGTTTAATTCAGGGGTGTAGCAGTTCAAATAGTTTTTTTTTTATTTATTTGCTTTTATTTTCCTAGATCAATTAACCTCAGTCCTGGACCTGACATACCACTGCTCTGTATTTTGTAGTGTTCCCCCTCGCCAACACACCCAGGAAACCCTTTTAAAAGGGGAACTCCGCAGACCTTCCCACATTTCCACAATTCAATTGCTAAGGCCTAAACCAGGTCATTTAGATTGTAGAAACTTGCTTACTGAGTTTCTTTAGAGTGGTGGGAAATGGAATCACAAGACAGAATGTTTGCAACACCAATCTAGCTGTCCTTTGTCCTATTCACCACCATCTAGAACCTACACACTTGAGTTGTTGTTAATGGTGAAATAGTGGAAAGTAGTGGTTTGGTCTGGGGACTATTTTGTCTGTGTTCAAAAATGTCATTTTATACCAAAACCCTTTCTCAAAACAATCATAAAGGAACAATGCTTCAGGCACAACACAGAATATTTGGAGCCATTTCATGTAATACATTTCAGTGGGGGAGCTTTAGAGTCATTATATTCTTCAGATGTCTGGTTCCCATCGCCACTGAACAATTCTGGCTTAGGTAGTTTCTCTTGTACAGCACTTTTCACAGTACCCTGCTCTGAATCACGGTTTTCATCTTACACATATCTGTTGGGTAAAAATGTGTAACCTTTACATTTTGCCTCTTTTCAGATCCGCAGGCAGGGAGGTATCCCATTGCTGGTGGACCTGTTGGACCACAGAATGGCCGAGGTGCACCGGAGTGCTTGTGGAGCACTGAGAAACTTGGTGTATGGCAAGGCTAACGACGATAACAAGATTGCCTTGAAGAACTGCGGAGGCATTCCTGCGCTGGTCCGCCTGCTGCGCAAGACCTCCGATGTAGACATCAGAGAGCTGGTCACAGGTAATGTATGAACCTAGAATCCCGCTGTGTTGTTGATTGTATGCTGATCTTAGGCTCATTTGATGTTTATTGTATATTAAGATGTCCACAGTTATCAAACACTATCCAGCTGTACTACTAACTGTCCTGACTTCTATGGGTACACATTTCCATGCACCAGTTTTTATCAGTTCAACAGGTAACACAATATTAGCACGTTAGTTGCCTTATCTATATACCGTTCACTAAAGAAGTGCTCAAAAGTAGTAAGTAGAAAGCAATATAGGATTTTTCCAGTGTTTTTTGTGGAAGATGTCCTAACCGTTTTGGATTTTTTCCAACTTTCTCCCTAACTTAGTCTTATTCCCCACCCAATTGCTAAGTTTTCCCTAGTCACACAATACCAACACTGAGAGGATCAAGGCCATCACCTCTCACTGGCTAGCATTGTGCAGGTGAGAGGCATGGCCATCCCTCCCCCCCCATGACGGATGAAAAGCCTTATCATTTTAATAGCCTAGTTTCACCAGTTTTGAAACCAGTCTTTTGTAGTTTGCCCAGTCAAGACTGCTGAGAGGCACTGCTGGACCCGTGTAATAATTCCACAATACAGGCCCTTTTTGATCTTGTGTGGAGTAAAGGAGCTTATTTTATTTTTTTTTCTCCCCTACAGATTCCTCTGATCTCCAACAGCATGTTTTAGGCTTCTTTGAGGAATAGTTCTGTGAACGATCTGATTAACACATTTGTTGAAAATACGGTTAATCGACCAAGATATGTTTGGTGTCTGACGTTTGCTTGTTTTATACTGGCATCGTTTGTAAAATACACAAGTCCAAAGGAAAGTCTGCTGCTCCTCCACAGTCAGTATTGAGTTAGGAGTGGTTTAGCAAAGGGTCATCCAATTATCTTGTATTCTTTTGAATTTTACACTCAGTCAGCCTTCACTGTTGGTCGTGATGTTGGTTTGTTTACTTTTAATGAAGTGCAAATTAAACATGCTACATAGATAAAGGCTAAATGGCTAAAACTAACGTGTCTGGAAACAACACAGTCAAATCCAAAGCTTAGATTTTAAAAGTTTTTGGAAATGGGTATAAAACAACACCCTTCCTTCTGTCATGGTATTTTTTTTTAAAGTCTGTTTTATACCAGAGAAGCTGAGTAGACAGCAGCTAGCAACGGTTGTTAAGCATGGCTAAGGAAAATGAGGCAGGTCTTAGGATCAGCCTAATTGGCTTTGAATCTGATTTTGCAATGCCTCTAGTAGAACAGCACATGCTTTTTTTGTCATGTTTGTTAAGTTCATAGCATCACTTTTCATCAGGGGTATTCAGCATCCAGCATAAGTTGGCTGTTTCCCTGCTCAAACACACTAAATGTGGGAATTAATGAGTGTGTTTGAGCAGGAAAATCACCAAAGTGTGCTGCCATTTTTTTAAAGCCAGTCATTGTTTACTACTTTACTACTGTAGCGTCCTTTGAGCATTGCTATGACTGCATGCAAAATCAACAGGGTATGTTGGATGTCACTCAAAAAGCCCTTTCCTCTCAAGGCTAATTCACACCAGATGCATTTCCAGAGTGCTTCTAGTCATAAATGGAATGGAAAGAACTGATAAACATGTACATGTACATAAGTCCACCTGGCTGTGCTAAAAGACCATCTCGCACCCATCAAAACATAAGCTCTTCTGTTCTGCCGCATTTCTTTTGCTATTTTTTTCACTTGAATGAAGTGTCAACTCCACAGAGACCCAGTCAAATCACACTTTCATTTTCTGTAACTTTGTAAGCTTTATTTAAAGTCATAATTTGCGAAAATGTGATGATCTTGGTGGACTACTGGTTGCTCTGTGCTAACGATGTGTGGAAGAGACTCTTTTCCAACACCTGCAGAGTTAAAAAAAAAACATTTAGATATGAAACAGATCTGCTATTTAGGCTGTTAATTTTCAAACTTGCCATAAAATTGTTGATTAGGATAAAAAAGGGGGAAAGCTTCTGTACTTGTCTGAAGCAGTGAGTTGGAGGCCTGTGTGGATTGGAAGCTGTGTGGACTCTCGTTTAAGAGTGAGTTTGGCTGCCCTACAACACTGCATGAACAACGGAAGGGTATAAATTCCCTCTGGAGCTTCCAGTGTAACAAGAATCCATGAGCTGTACAAACAAGAGTGAAAGACTGGAGGAGATGACCATTGACTGTATATGATATATATTTTTGCTGTAAGAACAAAATCTTAGTTCTCTAAAATAACGGTTTTATAGGAAAAATAAAAGCCCCTTCAATTATCACAGACATTTTTTTGTGGTTCAAGTGGTTTTCTAAAGGTCAGCTGATGTTTTCTAACTACACTATATGTCCAAAAGTGTCCAGACACTTCTTCAGAAAAGTTCATTTGCACACACATACACAAACACACACGCAAACACACACAAACACGCATAATATCCGTTGGAAAAAAATGTAACATTAAGGAGAATGAGCCTAAACTCACCGTGTCTAATGCTAAAGTTGTCTACAGGGGTTTAAAGAGTGGAGAGTGGAACTGTTCAATGCCCAGGGATCAGCATGTTTGTGATCCAGAACTAGTTATCCAGCATCATTACCTGACTTCACTAGTGCCTTTGATGCAATCAAATCAAATAAGAATTTTCCAGCATCAAGTGCAAAGCCAGAACGGCAGAGGCGAAGGGTTATGTTAATGTAAGTATTAAAGTAATACATATGTTTTCTGACAAAGCTTATTTTGTCCACTATTTTAGCTGTAACAGGGTGTACTGCATTAAAAGGGGGGGTCAATGCATTATTTTAACCATTGGACAGCTTGTTCAAAAACAGAACTAAACGCTGCTTTCACAAAATGTGCACCATATGAGATGCAGATGTTCTTGTTCGAACCAGCATTGGGTTCATTACCATATAAGCCTAAGATTAATAGAATCTGAAAAGAGCTACTACTCTGAAGATGGTCTAGATATATTTAAAAACATTTTTATGTTATTCAGGCTGAACTGTTCCAGAAACGACTCGATTAAGTTTGGATTGTTAATGAATGAATATTTTAGCAGACCTCTAATCAAAGGTCAGACTGAGCCATGCATCACCTCAGTGTTACATGCATTAGCTCTCACTGAAAAGGTCTTTAATTAGTTTATTTAGTTAACAACTCCTTCTGTGTAAACCTAGTAAACCATGTTGTAGCTCTTCACATTTACAGGGCTTATTTATACCAGTGAATCAATTAGTTGTCAGTGTATTCATGTGAATAATCGACTGTCCGTCTTTAGCAGCCCTAGTACTCAATGACTGACACAGAGAATGCAGCCATGAAGAAATTAGCTGTTGGAAGGCTTTAATCATGGCAGTGGACATGAGCGTTAAACTCGCTTGTCTAATGGTACATTTCCGAGAACTCTGGATGAATCTGAGTCTCTGGTCTGAGTCTCTGGTAGTTAACTCCATCATTGGTTGATTTGTCAGCCAATGGACTGATGACTGTATGGATTCCAGCTCACATGCTTTAAATACATTTTGGTTTCTTGGGTCTAGTTTCTCATCCAACATGGCTGATGCAGGATATCACTCGGAACAGCAAGCAGGAACAGCAAGCACAACAAGCAGAGATGGACTGTGGTGGCCTTCACTGTGTGGGGTCACAAGTTTAAAACCTGTTCTCAGTAGGTCGCCAGTACACTGACTGCCCCGCAGATACTGCTGTGAGATACTGTTGGGCCTGTGTGATATTTACACAATGAAAGTCCATCTTGGAGTAAAAGAGCTTATTTTTACAGTTATCCTCCCACAGATTCCTCTGATCTCTGACAGCATATTTTAGGTTTCTTTAAAGAGTAGTTCTGTGAAAGATCTGATTTACACTTTTACTGCAAATGTGATCGATCAGCCAAGACAAGTTTGACGTTTATTTCCAATGATTATTTCCAAAGTATGATGCCAATGTGGCTAGAAATCAACAAAATATACAGTGGCATCCTTATGATGTATAGTAAAAGGCCCTGCTCTAAAACTGGCATCATATGGAGAAGACACATTGCAAAGTCCAAAGCAAAGCCAGTGGCACCTGGACAGTCAGTATTGAGGACCGTTACCTGGAGAGTCAGTATTGAGGAGGGTCACCTGGAGAGTCAATATTGAGGACGGTCACCTGCACAGTCAGCATTGAGGACCGTTACCTGGAGAGTCAGTATTGAGGAGGGTCACCTGGAGAGTCAATATTGAGGACGGTCACCTGGACAGTCAGCATTGAGGGCGGTCACCTTGATGGTCAGTATTGAGGACGGTCACCTGGACTGTCAATATTGAGGACAGTCACCTGGACACTCAGCATTGAGGATGTTCACCTGGACAGTCAGCACTGAGGACGGTCACCTGAACAGTAAGTATTGAGGATGTCCTCTGGACAGTCAATATTGAGGACGGCCACCTGAACAATCAGTATTAAGGATGGTCACCTGGACAATCAGTATCGGGGACGGTCACCTGGCAGTCAGTATTGAGGACGGTCACCTGGACAATCAGTATTAAGGATGGTCACCTGGACAATCAGCATTGAGGATGGTAACCTGGACAGTCAGTATTTGAGTAAGGAGTGGTTTAGCAAAGTGTCAACCAGTTATATTGTACTCTATTTAATATTTTGTCTCAGTTTTGGCACTGTAATATGCTGTCCAGTGAGATTCTGCAGTCTTGACCTAATCCTTCAGGGATGCTTTGAAAGAATTAGGTTTTTGCTGCAGTGTAGACAAATCACATTTTCTGGCACTCATACTCTTGCTTTCAGTTGTCCCCTAAACACAAACGGAGTCAATCAGCCAAAACATGCTTCAGATTTATGCTAGAAGACCAAAGCAAACAGAGCCAACAAGCAATGGAAGCTTATTGCCCAGTAATTAGCATTATGCAAACTGCATGCTTTAATAATCTACATGCTTCCCTCAAGCCATGGCACAAGTGTTAACTACTCTCAGATACACCTGTTTTACACAGTGGGAAGTACTGAGACATATAAAAACAGACAAAAGCTCTTGAGTAAAACAGACCAGACCTTTGGATGATACACTTCATTTGGAGTAAGAAAAGGGGCTTTCCTTCTGTCCTTTTGCAGGCAGGATCAGCTCCAGGCCAATTTTGGCCATTTTTTTCATGGCTCTTCCACGGTTTTCTGAAGATACTGATATTGTTACCTAGAGTACCGGTTGATACCAATGTTTTCCTTCTCTTCAACAACTTAGCTGTTATAATGCATTTGTCTGGATACACTTTGAAATGACTCTCTACTTTTGTTTATTGTGCGCTATGTAAGTTGTTACATTTAAGTTTCTGCACCCATATAAAATGCCATAAATATAGTACACAGGTTATTCATTGTGAAATTCAGCTGATGGCTCTTTGTTAGATGTATTACACACTATTTACTCAAGGGCACTTACTAAAGGGTACCTGACGGACCTGGGATTCAAACCCACAACCTTCTGATTGCAGGGGCATCTCTGCCTAACCTCTAGGAAACCAGCTGCCTACATAGTTCACTTTGTAGGGAGTAGTGAGCCATGTAAGACCCAACCTTGCTGTTTATTTACTCATGTCCTCGTCTGTGTATCTCTCTTTACAGCATGTTGCTCAAAGTTTATTTAAGCATTCAGGCCTTTTCCTATATCCTCCCCTGTGATTTTGCACTACATTGTACTGATACTGCGTATCAGTTTGGAACACTCCTAGTAATTATCACAAGTAAGTAAGTAAGACAGAATTATGACTGCACAGCATGTCTGTCCTGCATACGGGGAAGAGACCACCCTAAGAGCGTGTCTACCTAAAGTGGGCTTCGATACTGGTTCATCTCCTGACATGAGCTTCTTCTGTAAGTTTAATTCAGTAATCAGCTTCAGTTTTAGTTTACATTTACAGCATTTAGCAGATGTTCTTATCCAAAGTGACGAACATCAGTGCTTAAGTAGTCTATGTCTGTAAAGCTACACTAAGATCTACACCTGCTTTTAACCAAGTTACTGCTAGCCAAGTTACACACCTTAACAAACCCTGTCAAAAGAAAAAAGTCAGAGGTTAATGCACAAGTAAGGACAAACAGTTAAGAGGGTAAGGGCCCGAGGTTTTTTTTAAATATAAGACGACGCTTGGAGACAGTGAGGGACTCCGTAGATGTGATTGCAAGAGGGAGTTCATTCGGGGGCCAGGACTGAGGTTCCAGATGAGCGGTGCTTGAAGCCCTGAAAGGAGAAGTGACACGCTGCTTGATCAGTGCTGATAAGTAAGGAGGTGCAAGTCCGTTCTTGGCCGTGAAGGCAAGTGTTAAGGTTTTGAACTCAATGCGAACGGCCACAAGGAGCCAGTGGAGGTTCGTAGTACAGACATAGTGTGTGAGAATTTAGGAACATTGAAGACTAACTTTGTTTTAACACATGGGTCAGGGCACGGATTAGATTAACATTTTTAACTGCTATCTTTTTTTAAACACTGACTGATGATCTATGGGAATGGACATCTATGGGAATGGACATGCTTTTCTTTTTATTAGAACAGAAACATGAGGAGCAATGCGGGCAACTGGTTGGTGTATATGTGCTAATTTGCATATTACTTAGCATATAGAAATTGGATTATAGTCTAACTGGTTGGAGATGCGTTTGACTACCAAGTGTAAATGCATGTTTTTGAAATCCGATCAGTTTATAATCCAGATTACAGTCCAATGACTGTAACGACTCAGAGGCAGGGTTAAGACACATTGATTAACGTGTGTTACAAATGTCCCCTTGTTTTCATTGTGTTTTAGGTATATGAATACATTAACAGTGTTCAAATTCCAAAGCTATGAAGGCATCAAAATAAGGTTATAACACAAAAAAGCATGAAACAATACCTTTTTGTTCTTTACCACAACGTAAATGTTCATAAAGCCGGTGTGGGTGTTGGTGAATGGAAAGGCTTAAAGTTGTAGCCATGGTGCTGCTCGCCCGCTGAACATAGATTACCATATAAATTAGAGCACCACGCAGTGCAGAGTACTTAGGAGTGGCCGCTGTCAGTAATTAATCAGCAGGCTGGAAATCTGGAGGCCCACCAGCAGGCCAGACTAGATCATAAAAGAGCTGCAGTGAAACTACAGTACGTTCAGCATCTGGAGCTTAATCGATACCAATTGTTTTGTTGCTGGAAATACACTGTATGGACAAAAGTACCTGTTTGGGCCCCTTTCTTCAGGAAAATGACAATCTTGGTGTTTCAGCAGACCAAGACATTTTGGACAACGCCATACTTCCAAATGTGTGGGCACACATTTGGTTTTCCAGTGCACAAAGCAAGCATAATAAACACATGGCCCTAACATAACATCAACCCCATTCAACACCTTTGTGATGGAATGGAGATTGCAAGCCAGGCTTCTCGTCCAACAACAGTGGCTAAAGGAATGGGTACAAATTTCCAGAGAAACTCCAAAATCTTATGGAAAGCCTTCCAAGAAGAGTGGAAGCTGTTATAGCAGCAAAAACGGACCAGCTCTATATTAACGTCAGGCATCTCAATACTTTTATCCATGTAGTGTAGTCGCCAATATCAGCCAGGAGCATTTTCTTAATACATTTTATAATTACATTTTAGATCTGTAGACACTGAACTGCTGTCTCGCTAGAATGTAAATACTGATGTTACCCCTGTATAGACTGTAATGTAATTTATGCACATGCCTTTACTTTGGTATGCACTGTTTTATTTGGTATAAGCAGAGTAAATACAGTAAAAAATAATTTAATTTACAGTAATAAAAATACAGGGTAGACAGCAGCAGCCTATCAGCAGCAAGGAGAAATAAATAACGTTCTCTGTGGACTTTTTATCCATAGTAACAAACATTTAGTTATATTTTATATGGAAATGTAGCTGAATTTACATTAATATTTATGTTATAAAATTAGTAAGTTATATTTCGTCCTTGTGCTGGTTGTTTATGTTTGGGGCGGTGCTGAGCGAGGGAGGTTCATTCTGTTCAGGTGTCTGATTGACTTGCTGACCACCAGGCAAACATAAACAACCAGCACAAGAACTAGGGAGCGTAGCGGGCGAGGCTCGGACATCACAAAAGCAAAAAAAAAAAAGTGAAGGATATCTGCGGTTTCTGCAAATGTGCAGGAGTTTCCACAAACAATTAGTAGTTCAGTTCTCAGAAAAAAATCGGTGAGAGACTGAAGCAGCGACTGCTGAACCGCTAATAAGTTGGGGGTTACTGTGTGTATATATAGACATATGCCTGTGTATGTGTGTATGTATGTATGTATGTGTGTTAATATATATGGATGATTATTGATTGTCATTTCTCATTGCTTTGGTTTCTGTTATTTGGAAAAGGTGGAGTTTAGTGTAAAGGTGTCATGTGTAATAAGTTAATACTCTGAGGTCCCCCTGAACCACTGACTGAAAACCACTGGTCTAAAGTTGTGTTATCGTGAGGTGGTACATCACAGCAATGGATGTTTTTGGCTCAGATGCCTCTCCAACTCTCTGCCTCTAATAAGGCAGTGAATCAGAGTCACATTCGACGTGAATTTACGGCTTGTTTACCCACCGGCTGAAGGATGCTGTTGCATATGGCCCTGCTGAGCCGAGATGAACTGAGCCCACCTGGTGTAGACAGTGGGAGAAGACGGTAGAGCAGCACAGAGAGGTGTAAATGAGAGCAATGCTTTTTTCTTTATTCTCTCTCTCTCTGTCTCTCTCTCTTTGTCTCTTTGTGTATGAAAGGTGGAGAGGCGGAGATCTAGATTCAGCCCAGTATGTCATTATTCATAATTTGGTTTGAGCTGAGTCACTGTTCAGGTTGTGTTGGATCAGCATTAGAGGCTGAAGAATGCATGAGACAGACAGGAAGACAAAGAGATAGAGAGAGAGAGATAATGAGAGAAAGAGAGAGAGAGAGAGAGAGAGAGAGAGAGAGACTCACTTAGTGCTACTACCTGAGGCCCATTTTCCTCATTTTGCCAATACATCATAGGTGATACATCATAAATCATGTTTTATATTTCCAGTGTTAGCTAAACTTTCTTTTCCTCTCTGAAGATTTTGTGCTCACTCAGTAGCTTAAATCAGGCATGTTTATTCCAGTGTGTAAACAATGACAAAAAATGCCATCGGCAGACTTGCTAACTTATCCATGTAACTTGAATATATGTCTGGTAATCGGATCCTCCGCACAATTTAATCCAGATCTAGCACCTCTTATCTTGTCGTCTTTGATATAGGATGTTGTTACATTTCGCTCAAAACTTTTGGAGAAAGATTATGTATAATTTTATTATTGTAATAAATGCATATTAAACCCATTAGTTTAACTGTATTAAAAAATACAGTGTTTTTTGTGATAAAAACAGCTGGATAGCATGGTGGATAACACCATCGTATCACACCTGGAAGAATAGAGTTTATTTCTCCTGCTCTGGGGGACGAAATCAGTAGTAGTTCTTAGGCATTTATCTTTGCATTCCTCTGCCGTTGTACATTGCTCTGTATATGAAAATATAAGGACATATAAAGATAGCATTTACACCTTTTAAATATGGGATCGTTTTAAATGTTATTTTTATTTGTCATTCTGAAGGAAAATAGTTTTTGAGCAATGAAATAGTGAGACAAAGTGTCAGTCAATTTATCACAGTATGTCATACCCCATTGTTTTCAGTATGTCATCCTGAAAATATTGCTTTCCGGGGCCTCCAGTCACTTCTTCTTCTAATATAAGATATCAAATGAAGAAAGTTTATTGTAATTTCTGAAGCTCTGGATGCTTGTTAGAAGTTGCTGGGCCTAGTTGCTAAGTTACGAAACATGTATTTGGGAAAGTGCAGGTCTCAGTTCACCCTCTTTTAAGATTTGATCTTATTTATAGACAAATTTCTCTTGATTTGTATTGAATTGTAGTCCTTGACCACAATAATGCTCTGTGAAAGCGGCACAGTGAGTTTCTAAAACCTTGACCTACTCCTTTAGGGATGCATTGAAAGAATGAGGCGTTTGCTGCAGTGTAGACAAAGCACATTTTAACACACATACTGTTGCTTTTAAAGGAAGTGCTGCGGGTCTTCGGAGGCCAGCCTAGTATGGGTGCGTGTTTGTGGGAGCTGTGTGTGCTTTTTCATATGAGTCACATGTTAATTGATATATGGTGGCTGAACAGCTGGCGTGCTGGTCCGCACTCAAGAGGGAAGATACAGCCAAACAAGTGTCTCTGGAGAAGCAGCCGAATGCTTTGGCTGGAAGGAGGGTTTGGCTTTCGTTACTGATTGTTATTTTATTGACTGTGGCTCTATAGATTAGCATAGTATAGATTAGGTGAATTTTTTTTTCTTATTTCACCTTTAGAATAGTAATGAAGGCATATGAATAAAGAAACAGCACATGTGGAATTATACTGCCACCGAAAATGGTATAAAAAAATCATAATTATAATATAATATTATATTCTTTACTTTGTAAGGAGCCATCTGAAGTGCTGTTCCAACTTGAGGACGTTCCCACATAAACTGACACACTGGCACAATTATATCAGATCAGTACCCAGAGATGCAAGGTACCCTCCCCATACGCTGCTCCCGTGCTCAAGGGTACCTCAGTGGTGCCACTAACACTCTTGGGACTCGGACCCAAGACCATCCGACCACAGGGCCAATATATTGTATCATATGTTTCTTAAAAAATAATATACTATTTGAGTATTCTATAGTTAATCTAGAGTGAATGAGTACAAACACATATGCCTCAAGCTAATAAAATCCTGTATGCATCAGTGAGATCTTGCTGTGGTGTAATTGCTGGTGTGTATTTGCTAAAAATGTTTGAGTATAACATTATTGTTTCACCATTTAATCATGTCAATGTTCCTTTATACTGTGTGATCATTTGATTATTTTTGGATGAAAAGAAATGGTCCAGAATTAGACAAACTAGAAAAAAATACTTTACCTTGTGATTAATCACATTTTCCTTTTCTTATGAAGTTGCTATTCCAGACAGGAACGGTTTTTAGTAATGCTTTGCTGAAGGCTGTGAGTCCCTTCCTGACAACCAGATCTGTATTAATATGGATGATAAAGGGTTAATCCTATTAACATGTATGTTAAAATAATGCTAATTCTAATAGCCATCAACTGTCATTGACCAACTATCACTTTTCTTTTAAATTTGCGACCGCCATCAACATTGTGGTGCCCTGTATGAGTTGTCAGTGTTGGCGCAATGGCGAATGAACAACTTTAGCCAGGCAGAAGCAGTTCACAGAGTCTTTATTATGGATAACAAAACCAAGAAAAGTCATGGGAAACCAGCATTTAATCAGTCTGTCAGAGCCAGAAGATGATAAGAGGGGTTCCATTCGGAGGGGACTGCTGTCCCACAGACTGGTCCTGTGAATTGGCTTGAGCAACCGTACAGTGGCCACGGGAGAACTGCTTCTTCTTTGATCTCCTGTTTTCCAGAGAGGGGAAGGAGAGAGAGAGAGAGAGAGAGAGGGAGAGAGAGAGGAGGGGGTGGGGGAGGAGGATTTCCACTGTTAGTCACTCTAGCAAGGTCTGACATGGAGTAGGGCTCCTCACCCGGCTGCACTGGAGGTGGTGTTTTTAATGTGATCTAGGTTCAGTCTGGAGAACCTCAGGTGGTCTTGCAGCCTCAGGTGTCCTTACAGCCGTGTGATTGTTCAACCCCACCCTGGAACTATGTGGAGCTGGCTGGTGCTGAATGTCTGGGTGTGAAGTTCAGCACCATGGACAGCGGAGGGCTGTTAGAGATGACTACTTCATGTCATCTGCCATAGACATTACATCACGGCATCAAAGCTGACAAAACTAACCTCTATGTCAGGTGATGGCTATTGAATTAAGCCTTAATGCTGAAATACAGTACAGTACAGTAATCAATGTTTTTTTCTACATTTGCATGTTACTCACATAATATTTACTAGAAATACACTCAAATGAAGAGTATCTTCACAATTTAAGCACCTTTATTAGCCAGAAAATGTCATGTTTTTAATTTACCATTACTAATATCCAAAAAGACACTTATTATAAATATACTTGTAATGTGGACCACCAGGCAACTGTTAGATATTTAACAGGCTATAAAGTGACAGAGAGCAGATAACAAGTGCATTTAAAGTTAAAGGAGAGTCTATAGTTTGACTCTGCATCACCAACAACCAGTTAATAGGATGTCAGAGGTATACTGTTACATAGTCCTATAAGAGAAGCTTGTTTTATTTAACATATTTTAATTTATAGTTGTTAACTCAACAAATTTCCAAGGCTTAAAGGGCCCATGGCATGCTTATATATAGGTCTTAGTGGTCCCTTAATGCTGTATCTGAAGTATGTTTCCGAAATTCAGTCTTGGTGCAGAATTGCAGCCACTTCAAGCCAGTCCCAGAATAAGATTTCCAGAGGACACGCTATTTCTGTGTCTGTAGCTTTAAATGGTAATGAGAAGGAGAGAAGCGGGGCAAGGTGGAGGGTGGGGGAGGGGCCAGCTTGTATCATGCACTAATCTTTACAGTGTATAGCAATGGCTCGTAGACACTCAGTCGTTCAAGCTTTCCAGTTTGACGCAGAATCTGATCCAGATGGAGAAGCACCTGAAGAAACGCTGCGACTACAGCAGGACGTCTCCAAAAATAAAATTAACCCACTGGTTCTTCAGAGGCTCACATGAAGGAACTAAAAAAAAAACTACGTTTGTGCTCATTTGTACATCTAAGCACCAAGCAACTGCCATGCTTCGCTCGTTTGCAAGTCATGATGTCTCTGCAGGAAAATCTGGTCTGTCACACAGTCGCATTGACAGTGTAGTGTAGCTAATGTTTTAGGGGAGGAGGAGGCGAAATTCTCTGGGTGGAAAAAGCAGGCAAAGCATGAGAAAGGGAGGGTAACTTCCAGATTGGGTCATCTGAGCCGTCATTCTCTCAAAGGCAGAGCAGGATGATCAAGGCACTCTTTACACCTATCACCATTTCTAGCCACTAGACTTGTAGTCAAGACCGCCTAGACCAAGACCAAGACACTACTAAGACCAGAGGGTATCGAGACCAGGACTAAGACCAAGACAGACCGAGTCAAGACCAAGACAAAGTCGAGACAAGACCGGAAAA
>JBBPDE010210219.1:0-14748 GCA_037974605.1 Nannopetersius ansorgii
ATTGTTGCAACTGGTTGGAAGTCCAGCGGTTTGAGTCCCAAAATTTTAGTGGCAACACGGACTCGAGGGAGGCAGTCCAGGTCTGGAAAAGATCGTCTTAACGGTTTTTCCAGACCCATTTCCCAGACTCGAATCTTTAGTGAGTGGCACTCAACCCATTATTATTAATATTATTATTATTACTATTATTATTGTTATTATTATTATTATTATTATTATTATTATTATTATTATTATTATTATTATTATTATATTTGTTGTTGTTGGGCTCCTTAAGTCACACATGAACATAGCACAGCACTCAGTGTGCACAGTGTGAAAGTCTTTCTCTGTATATAATAATAATAATAATAATAATAATAATAATAATAATAATAATAATAATAATAATAATAATAATACATATGTACAATAACTACTTGTATTATAATAATAAAAACATATTATTATTATTATTATTATTATTGATATTATTATTAATATTATTATTATTATACAGTAATAGTAGTAGTATTGTTATAGTAGTAGTAGTATAGCAGTAGTGTTCTATAGCCATGTTAGTTCACATACAGTTTAAAAACAGTTCCGCTTCTGTTCGTGACTCACTCCGTGTGGAGAAGAAAGTATGCTCTTATTCTGGAGTGGAGCTGCCATCACTGTGGGTGCCCGGATGTGTGTGTACACTGACCAGAGCCCATTCATGCCCGTGGTCCTGGTTCAGTTGGATGGAGGAGGGTACAGTAATGCTGACTGGGGTCAGAAAATCATGCTTTGAGTGGGATTTCATCGTCTCTAGGGCGATTTAGTCTTCAGATAAATGTAGATAGATATTTCTGTTTGCCGTAGGTGTGATTTTTGGTGGTTGTTATGGTGCAGACTGCAGTGTTTGGGGTAATTAATATGAGTGTGGTTCGAGTCCATTTTAATTGGATTTAGTTGTTGACAGCAACGTTTTACGTTACACAGAGGTAATTTTGCACATTTCAGTTAACTCTGTTAACTCCTTATTTTGTTTATTCTTGTTTTCCTCATTTTACACGTTTTATTTACGACACAGACTGCCCCGGTGGAGATTATCTGGAGTTTTCTTAGCTACTGCTGCTCTTGACATGCCAGATTTTTTTGTCTTTCTTCAAAAAACTGCTCCTCTTTAAGTGTGTCAGGTGTTAATGCCACGAATGACTAATCCAAGACCATGGAAAAGTTCTCGAGAAGCTGGTGCTGACCTCCTCAGAGAGGGGAGAAGCAGTGGAAGAGCTGTGAGGAGTGTTTGGTGCTGTGTATCTGGTGGGCTTGTGTGATAATGAAAGAGGAGAAGAGGGGAGAGGAGGATCTGACTGATCTGTAAGAGAAGAAATGGATCCGGACAACCTGTACTGGTTTAAGGTCACTCGAATGGACCACCTTTAACCAGTAACTAAATAAGGTGAGTTTTGTGGTTTGAGGTTTTTATCGTTCTAGTGAAAATAACTGGGATAAAAGTGGACATTTAATGGGCATAACAGGGATAAAACGTTTGAGGACTGCTGCCATAGACTGTTTACATAGTGGGGTTCCACTATGGGTCCACAGCACTAAACTAAAACGAGCAAACATGCTTCTTCTAGTTGTATTATTATTGTTATTATTATTACGCTGCTGATGATTGTGGTCATATTATTATTATTATTATTATTATTATTATTATTATTATTATTATTATTATTTGTGAGGTGTCTGGTTTTATAACTGGCCATGGACTTGTAGAATTTTATTTAAAAAGGACATAAAACTATCATGCTAAGGTGCAGTTCAATTGCGTAACATTAATTCAAACCATTGTTTTTGATGCACATAAGTTGTCTTCTTCTTAGTATTAGTATTAGTAGTAGCATTATATAGTTTTATGGTTTCATAACTAGCCATGGACTTTTAGAACATTTTTTTTCTGAATTATACTAAGTTGCTGCTTAATTGTATAACATTAATTGAAAAGCTGTTGTTTATGATGCACATAAGTCACCTTTATATTATTATATCATAATTTGTATTATGAATATTTTTGTTAATATAATTAGTTATAGTAGCAGTGTAATAATTGCACTGTATAATATCACAATTATATTTAGTTATTATGCTTATTAGTAACATTTACCTGTTTTTAAATGAAACTGCCAGCATTACAAAGTTTGCTATTGATTGCAGTTAGTTTAAAATATATTTTAAATGTAAGTTGCATATCAGAAGAAAAGATTTACTGAAGAAGAAGAAAAGACTGTAGTTATTCAGTTTGTGAATTTGATTAAATGTCCTGCACCTTTATGTGGAGATGAGCAGTCTGGTGATATTTATGCTGTCTTGATGACTTACAGCGCATGACATCAGAATGTGCTTTTCTGGGCACACTGTGAATTTTTTTTTAAGCAAATGCATGCTTGGTAGCAAAGACAGAGTAATTCATCATGTTAATGACTGTGGTCTTATTAGGTGTAATTTTTTTAACGAGCATAATGTAAAAATCAATGTGTCTCAGAATGACGCAGGTAAAAGGGTGCTTGGGTGTTTTTTATGAATATACATGAGTTAAGGAAGTGATGTGCTGTGTTACAGCACTCTTCTCAGTGGTGGGAGAAGATCTGCTCTGCTCTCCCATGGACATCTGCGGTAGAAACCCAAACCGCACCGCCCCGGTCAGCGATGGACATCCCAGGCAAGGTGACCTGCCACTGTGTTCTCGGACGAACGGTTGGAGCTGGCCTCCACACCCCTTCCAGCTGCTGGCTTGGCTTCTCTATCTTTACTTTGCTGTCACCGGCTTTGGAGTGTTTGTGCCATTGCTGCCTTCCCACTGGATCCCAGCTGGATATATTGTATCCTTTGTGTTTGTAGTAAAAAAGATGTCTGTTTTTCTGTTGACAGATGTGTAAGATTCCTATTTTAACCAGTTAATTGTGTTTAAAGTTTGATAAATATCTTTGAAATGTGGAGCCAATTTTATGTGGCAGTCAGTCTGGCATTGAGTAATTTTTGTGATGGTGTCATGGTTCCACCAAATAGAGTGTTCCAGGGGCAGTAACACTCTTTTACACTGTTGCTCAAGCTACTGTTCTTTAACTCAGTGATCAGTGTACCGGCATCACGTTTGTGTGCCACCTGTTTGTGCACCTGACAGCGGTCTCCATTGACCCGGCTGATTACAACGTCAGAGCGAAGAGCTACAAGGGACCAGTTCCTGTGTTTGACCGCACCAAGCATGCCCACGTGATTGAGAACTGCCACTGCTACCTCTGTGAGGTGGATGTGTAAGTATGGATAGTGGGTGAGCATTAGTGGTGTAACGGTACACAGATGTCACGGTTCGGTTCGTACCTCGGTTTTGGGGTCACAGTTCGGTACGGTTCACGATACAGCAATGTTAAGCAACAAAAAGTTCTAAAAAAAATTAGGCTTGGTTTGTTTTACATTTATTTTAAATAGACAACATCTACACTGTATGAGAAAAGTATTGGGACACACCTGTTATCCAGGGTTTGGGCTAGACCCCTTACTTCCAGTGAAGGACAACCTTAATGCTTCAGAATACCAAGGCATTTTGGACAACGTCATGCTTCCAACACAGTTTGGGGAAGAACCTTTTCTATTCCAGCATGACTGTGCCCCAGTGCACAAAGCGAGCTCCATTAAGACATGGTTAGAGGAGACTGGTCTCTATGCCAGAGAGTACAATACTAAAATACACAGCATGAAAAAAAAATTGTTTTTAATAAATATGCACATACTAGGGTTGGACTGTTTTTCATACCATAACTTCAAACCAATATTAACATGGAGGATGTGTGGGTGGCAGGGGGGTGTAAATGACATAAACGTGTTCAGGTTGCAATTGAGTCCTGCAAATAAAAAAGTGGTCACTGTAATTAATGCACTGCACGATTTTAAATAATCAATCCAAAAACACCTGGTAAATGTTACATAGAGCAACGGTTCACTACTTAACTTGCTTAGTTATGGGCATAATTTCAATGACGCAATGATGCGAATCTGAGGGTTTGAAGTCGAAAAACTGGCTTGGCGGGGCTGAAAAAGAAAATTAAATCATCTTTGTGGTGTTTGATCCTGTTACTTGCATTAAAACTAAATTAACATTGACTCAGGTAGCAGATTACACATAGTCCCACAAGTGTCTCAGACTGTGTATATTTAGATTGACTCAATACTAAATGTATTCATTGCCTTAATGTGCAATGTGTAGGAGAGAATGAATTTTATGCTGATCTTTGTGGGTACTTTTGCTGTAGTTCCTATAGGGTACACCTGTTTGTTAAGAGACACTACTGTCCTTTTGTAAAAATTTTGTTGAATCTTTAACTGATATAATATCATTGGCTAAAATAAAAAGTTTCCCTACTTGAATGTTTCTTTTCTGCCTAGAAATGTGCTTGCTACGGCAGCACATATATATACGAAATTGGAATGATACAGAGAAGATTAGCATGGCCCCTGCGCGACGATGACACATATACAAAAATTATTTTGGGGTGGCTGGTGGGCTAGTGTTTAGGGAGTTACCTCTGCGATCAAAAGGTTGTGGGTTCAAATCCCAGGACGGCTAGTGACACCACTGAGGTAACCTTGAGCAAGGAATCGTCCACACAGTGCTCCCAGGGCGGCCCTGCTTCACTTGGCGAATAAATTAAATGTAGAAAGAGGTGAAATAATTTCACACTGTGTGCTGTGGTGTGTTCACATGTGACTATAAGGGGTAAAGGGTAAAGGAGGGATTTGGCTGATGCTCTTATCTGGACTGGCTTACTCTCATTAGTTACAGGGACAGTCCCCCTGGAGCAGCTGAGGGTTAAGTGTCTTGCTCAAGGACAAAATGATAGAAAGTGGGGTGTTCAAACCTGTGCCTTTGTGGTGCTCAGGTTCACAGGCAAGTGTTTTACCCACTAGGCTACTAGCACTTTACTCGTGTCAGTGTCTCTTTTTTTCCTCATTAGTGAAAGTCACAGTTTAGGGAAAAAAACAAGGTGGCTATAGCCCCAGAGTTAGCTGATGTTTCTGCGCATTCATATTAATGCATGCTGAACTATAGATCACAGGCTGAAAGAGAACAGAGACATGGGTCTCAGGAACATGTGGTGTTAGCACACTCCACTTGCCTAATCATCCCTGCTAAGAGCTTCTCTCAGCTACATGTTGTCATCAGTCTTGGTGTTTTCATGATGTTTCTGGGGGTTTTTTTCCCTTTCAGTGGGCCAAAGTCCAAACACTGCAGTGCTTGCAATAAGTGTGTGGCCAGTTTTGATCATCACTGTAGATGGCTGAACAACTGCGTGGGCAGCAGAAACTACTGGTGAGATTATTTCTCTCCTTAGAGGACTCTTATTTTGAATGTGTGATGTGAATAATGAATGTGCAGTATGTTCTAATTCTTGAAGTAGGTCAGAGCAGATGGTTTTCCATCCTGTCTAGTTGACTTGGCATGTGTTTGACGGTTCAGCTCTGGGAAAATAGGCTTCTTTTATGCAAAGCCAAAACCAGGATCATTTTAACTTAAGATGTGAAATCTTCTTTTTAGCCATTTTTAGAGAGTTTTTTGCCAAAATATGCATTGCGTTCAGAAAAGAAAAAAATCTTAAATCCTCATTTAGTGACCCATGATGCCGCTTTAATTTTAATAATTTGTTATATAATAGTACTTAATTACTCCTGCTTTTCTAATACTGCAATAACTTATTCTAAACTACCATTTGTCAATAATGTTTATATTCATCTGCATTGCTTACTTGCATAGTCTATTCATATTGTGGTGTTTTTCTTACTACTGATTTTTATTTAGATTATTATTTAGATTTTATGTAGAATTGTATTTTATTTACATTATTCTTGTGTCTCTGTGTATTGTTTATATTGTTAATATTATTAATAACCTATTATTTAATAACCTATTTGTTAGAATTATGTCTGCCAACTCTTCTGCTACTGGTTGCATGTTTATAGTACATACAATTTGTGTGCAGTGAAAACAGCTGGTTCCAGATGTTTGATGAATTATCATGATAAATGATGATAGTGATCCAAATTAATTTAGGAAGTGTAAGCATTACAGAGCCAATCCAGTTGTAATGTTTACAGAGTTATGTGTGTGTTTATTACACCCCGTACTCTACTAAAGGACCAAATATGATTAAAAGTAAACGACGTTATCTAAGTCGACACCTGCTGCTATTGCTTGATGGAGAAGCAGTACAGATTTAAGGAAGAAGAACATTCTTTTACGGGAGAGAGTGTGTGCTGTTTTTGTGTGGTTTTATGTTTGATGATTTCCAGAGGTATAAACTGAGATGCTTTCTTCTTTAATTACTGTGTTTTTCTTTGCAGGCTTTTCCTGAACAGTGTCATATCAGCTCTGCTGGGTATATTTTTAGTCGTGATCATCGCCAGTTACATTTTTATCGAGTTTTTTTTGGATCCGTCAAAACTTCGATCTGACAAACATTTTCTGCAGGGTAAGACCCTTTTTTGCACGGTAGTATGTTGCGCTGCTTGCTCAGTGATGACGATCGAGCAACATATACATATCCTCCTCCTCTTCTGTCTCTTGTCTTCAGTGAAGAATGAATCTGTGGTGTGGTTCGTGTTCTTGCCGGTGGCTCCAGTGACCACAGCTGGTCCAGCCATTCCTGCACTGGCAGGCGTGACCGTCGCTCTGGGGTTACTCTCCAGTCTTCTGCTCGGACATTTGCTTTGTTTCCACATCTACCTGAGTGAGTGCACTCTTCTGCTTTATTTGGCTTTTACCTGGAAGGTGTTGTTAGAGTACATGCCCTTCCATCTCACATCTGTGTATTGTTGGTCCACAATATACAATAGTGCAACACAATAAGATAACCCTTTATTAGTCCCACAAGTGGGAAATTTGTATTGTTATGGCAGAAAGCAAAAAGTGCAGCAAAACAATACATTAAAGGTATAAAACAGAATAAAATAAAGAGCACACTTTAAGACAAAACATATGAATATTGACATTTGTATGTCTTTGTAAATAATGGAAATATATTTAAATGACAAGAACATTAGTAGAACCAGTAACAGTGTAACACTGACATTGCTGTGTGTACCATAAAAGTGACATTCAGTAACATTCAGATAATTCACAGATTAAACAGTTGTTGTACAAATCCGATATAGAACAGAAACCTAAAACGTAAAAGGGTAGAAAGTATTTTCTGCAGCATTCAGTACTGCATTTAGAGGCGATGAGTCTTTTGCTGTATGTGTTCCAATGACCTATTAAGGAGTCTTGTTTGGGGTGGGAGGGATTGTCCATGATGCAGAGTAGCTTTTTCAGCATTCTCCTCTCAGTCAGGGACTTCAGTTTGACATGCAGAACATAACCAGCCTTTTAGATCGGAGCCTTCACCCCACGGCCCCACAGCTGCAATTCTGCAGAGGATTTAATAGCAATATTAATATTTTTCAGTACTTTGTACCCCATATAATAGTTACATGCATGAATGTGGTAATGGAGAAAGAAAAATCGAGTGTCTGTTTAGTTTGTGTCAGTAATATTGCCTGTGTTATGTACTCAATAGAATACTGGCAATCAGAGAGGATCGTCATAAATGAAGCTTTTTGAGATAGCATGGTGTGAGAAGTGAGGCAAGAATTGGGTTAATTTGATTTATAACATCTGTCCTCGCAGTAAGTCATGTATTCCCCTGCAACCCTGACTCAGCTCAAGAAACAGCTGTGGTGTTACAAAACAGCAGCTGGATTTCAGCCCTAACAGTACACCACAGGTTTGTTTTAGGAGAGGAAGTCTATTATCTTCTGTAGAATTATCGTGATAAATGATAGTAATCCAAATTTAGTTAGTAAACACGATATGTGCGCTTCTCAGGGCCGATCTAAATGCTATGTTTACAGAGTTATATGTGTATTTAATACACCCAGTTCTCTACAAAAGGACCAAATGTTATTAAAGTAAAAGTAGACACCTGCTGCTTCAGTGCTGGATGGACTAGCAGTACAGATTTAAAGAAGAAGAAGATCTATGCAGATTTATGTGTGATGCAAATTACACAAATTGAATAATTAATATTAGTTTGCTAAAGTTAGGTGGCAATTAAGTTATCTCCAGCCTGGTTTCTCGTACTTGGAGTTCAATGTTTGTAGCAACTCTTTTTGGTCCAAGAGGCCTGCCAGCAGACCCTTATAGTCATGAGTGAACACACCACAGCCCAGAACACAGAGTGATTTTTCTCTGCGTTTTACCCAGTGAAGCAGAGGGGTACCACAAACAGAGGCTGTCCAGGGAGCAGTGTGTTGGGACGGTACCTTGCTCAAGGATACCGTGGTAGTGTGACTAGCAATCCTGGGATTCAAACCCACAGACTTCTGATTGCAGGGACAACTTTCTAACCACTAGGCCACCTGCTGCCTCAATTACAGGTTATGTTGGAGGTGAATTTATGCCAGTCTACAATGGTGTGTTTGGTTGGTCAGGTTGGTTTATTGTCATTTCTGCCATATACACAGGATACATTGAAACAAAACAATGTTCCTCGTGGTACAACACAAAAACAAACAACACACAACTACATAACTATAGACAGGACAAATTATACCATGCAGAGAGAGTACAAGACAAGCATGAGCACTAGACAACATTTAATGTAGTTGATGACTGAATTAATACAACTTAATGACAGATACTGTATTCTATCAGTGTTGTCATTAGATATATGCAGAATTCAGAATGGAGGTTGAATAGTGGCAGTTGTTTTGTTTTTACACCACTTATGCTAGTATCTCCACCAACGATGATCCGTAGTCCAAGCTGGTGGGTCGACAGGCTTCTTCAGAGCTTTTTTTCTTTTGAGTTCTGGTTTATTTAGCTTAAAATCCCTGCATTCTTCGCCATCATGGTCTTTCCAAGTGGCATTGAAAGTATGTATGTGAGTAGTTGATCATAGATTAATGGTCATAAAAGGGAAATGGTTAAATAGAGGTGAAGCAAAAATCGGTTATCTGCCCAGTTGTCCAAACTGGTGGGTCAACAGAGTCCTTCAGAGTTTTGGTTTCATTTGGGTTTTGGTTGATTTAGTTTAAATTTATGTATCTCTGCTTGAATCACTTTGTCAGATTTTCAAATCCTGATCTTTCCAAAGTGGCATTAAAAGTATATATTCGTGTAGACAATTTGTTGCTGTTATGTCTAAAGTTAAGTGCCCCCTTATAGTCACATGTAAACACACCTCAAAACACAGCAGTGGGCTGCCACCAGCGAGGGAGCAGGTTGTGGGGATACCGTGCTCAAGGGTAGCGATGACACTAGCAGTGTTGGGATTTGAACCCACAACCCTCTGATTGCAGGGGCAATGCCCTAACCACTACACCACCAGCTGCCCCGTAATATCGGCACTTATTAAGTACAGTCCTTTCTGTTGAAGATATTTTAACCATAAATTAATGGTCATAAAAAGGAAATTGTTAAATAAGGAACAAAAAAAAACACCTGACAGTGACACATGGCAGAAAACAAAAGAACAATAATCTGTATAATGTTGTCATGAGTCTGAATGATCAGAGTATTCGATAGTAACAGTTACTGGCCCAGCTCTGCTCCAGAGATTGGAAACCAGACATCTTGATTGATTCATCTGCTGTGTGCCGTTAGATGAGCCAGAATAGAGCCGGCAGCAGTTGCTATGGATACTCGGCGGCACAAGCAGGAACAGTTAATTTCCTAAAGCCACAGTGGGCAGAGATGCAGTCCGACCCCATTCAGCTTGGGATATTCAGCATGGCTCTGTGTTACCGCTGGTTTTCAGGGTTGTTTTCTGTTTTTAATGCCAAGTACAATAATATTTTGAAGATTTGTTTTTTTAATATTGTTCCTGGCTTTAATAAACGTGCACGTTTCATACCCTACAGTTTACACAGCAAAGCAAGCGTTTGCTTAGTGATTTTCATTGTAATTGGATGACGAGTGCTTGTTTTGTAGCGGTACCTAAGCATGATGATTCACCTGTTCCATATTTAGACTGTGTTTCCAGGGCTGACCAATTGTTAATTGGCCCGTTGTGATGCACACTACAGTAGAGTGGAGATCGTTCTCATGAGCTCGAGGGCTTTTTAAACGCTTGGCACTGCGTCTTAATAACTGATTATCATTATTTGTTTTAATGAAGTGTTTTTCAGTAGAGCACTCATCATGCGTATGAGGCAGAACAATACGTCATTGTGCAATTACACCGTGGTTGGCAATGTAAAAGCAAATTAAAGAAAAAAAACTTTACATGTGTGACTTATGTACTGGTCTAACTTGGCAGGAATCTGACACGGTATTAAGTTGAGTGATTGAGTGACACTTGAGTGCTGACTCTTGTTTGGAGGACTAATGAGATGAGTGTCAGGTTTTACTGCTGGAACAAACTGAGCTTCATCGGTTCTTTTATATCCCCAGGGCAGCTGCTCTGCTCAGTGTGTTATAAGTGGAAGTGTCGGGAGTAAGGAGGCAGACGTGTTGGGAAGTAATGTTCAAGAATTGGTCTTTGACCTGCAGTAAAAATGAGAAATGTGCTGTGAATGGTCTAATTTGCCACCAGGGGGCGAAGGAGCAATGCAGGTTTTTAAATCTAGAACACTTGGCAGGAAAGTTACCCAAGAGGGCATTTTATAAAGCAACTGCACAGTTAATAACAAACACAAATCTATTAACCTCATAAAGTTGAGGATTAAAGACAATGAATGTGATACTGAGATCTCTTTTTTCCTTTCTCAGTGTGGAACAGGCTGAGTACATATGAGTATATTGTCCGACAGAGGCATCGACAGGAGGGAAGGGACACCCATAAGAGGCCCTCACGGGAAGAGAGTGGAGTTCCCAAGGTGAATCTCATCAAGGTAAACACGAACACACACGGGTCATGGTGCAGTGATGATGTTTAGACACTCGGTCTACTCATGTGTAGCTTAATGATCTGATTAAGTTTGTTTTTGGTTTGTCTGTCCATTTATTTTCCTTTTTTATTCTCTGAGAGTCCACTCTGACCTGTTAGTGTGAGGTTTTCCTTACAGATTAGAGTGACGGTGTTTGGCTGTTTGAATCATTAATCAAAACCTGTTCACACCAAACCTTTAACCAGGTCTACTGAAACTGATACACAGTGCTGTTCATTCAAGTCCTTGCGCTTCAACAAACGATAAAAGTGAATGAAGACAAACTGGCAGATCTTTAAAATGCAAATCACTGCCCTGTGAAGCTGGATGGCAAATTGAAATATGGAATCATGTGTTGCCCGTGGAGACTGTTGCCTGGGGTTGGAGGTGGTGGGCTGGAGGGGAGGAGGGTGTTGCCTATGACAACCTGATTGTTTTGATTTGTCATGCCTGAGAGGCGGCATTGCTGGCGCGCAATTAGCACTTTCATAGAAGAAAAAAAACTCCCTGCCAAGCAGCAGTGAAAATCTCACATGGGCGGCACACAGAGGTCTCGCCAGACCATGGGAAATGAGCACAACCGCCATTAGGTCACTTCCTGTAAGGGCAGTTCTCTATTCGAAGGACAGTGTGACTCCTGGAAAGTTGACTACTGAGAAGAAGATCGAGGCCCATGTTTATTTCCATATTGCAACAAAGTGGCACATACTGCTGTTCTCTTTTTGTACAATTTGTGGCTGTATGTTTGTAAATGCACAGTTTGCTATTCTTTTATAAACTATTGCAGTGTGAGCTGTGTAAATAAGAAATGCCTCCATATGTGTTGTATGTGCAATAGTGTTTCTATGTGCTGTATTCCAGCAGCTTCATTCCTGATTCAGTTTCTGATGGGATGAAACAGAGTCACACATACACACACTCTTAACATATGCTCTTAACATCTCTTACATTATTTTATAATTGCAACAATTAAGTGTTGTGTAGTTTAACACTTCCAAGCTGGAGTAAATTATTTATATTTATTGTTTTAACATTTTCTCCAACCATTTTTTGTTGGATTTTGAATCAGTAGTGAAAATAAATAAAATAACAGTGACATGCACATTTTACACAGACACAATCCCACAAAAACAATAACCAGGATTTTTTTTTTCCATGGCTGTAACAGGGAAAAGGGCAGCAAGTGTTCTTGGGGGAGGCCTGCAAGAATTGGTTCAGTATTCAGGAACAGAAAACATGACACGATAGCCTGCATACAATATACACTGTATACACTGTAATGCAAAAATAATAAGTCAGTCATTTATTCACAGTTACAAATGCTTGTAACTCTTGAAAGGGAATAACATGTCCAAAAATCCTTGCAGCCTTGCAGCCTTGCTTTTAATAAGTATCTGGCAAAAAGGAATTACGCAAGATGCACTGCTGGAGTATCTGACATGTCTGTGAGAGAAGGGCAGAGTGTGGGCGTGTCGATGACTTCGTTCTTTGGAACTATTTAAGGGCACTCAGCAGATTGTTGTGTGGGGCTGGGCTTCACAACCAGGGTGCCACCATATGTACACATGCAAAACACATTCTGCACACTATTGCGAGTGTAGAGCATACAGATTCACATGCATGCAGCCCGCACTGTGACAGATCTAAACTGTGCATACTCTTTACTGGAGAAAAGAGGAGACTGATTATAGTAGCTGATTATACTGGCAGGTGACTCCCCGTCCCTTCTCCAAGCCTGACAGTGGAGTGTGCGGGCAATATGGCAAAAATATAATATGGTACTTAACAAATTTTCAGGATGTTTATTTTGTAGGTAGAGTGGTTAGTGCAGTGAGAAGGTTGTGGGTTCAAATCCCAACACTGCTAGTGTCATCACTGAGGTACACTGCTCCCCGGGCACCCCATTGGCGGCAGCCCCCTGCTTCACACGGGACTTTAAGTTGGCATAGACCAAAGGAACAATTGGTGACATTTTTTATGTTTACAATACTCTGCAGCAGTTTTACCTCTCCCTCTATCTCTTGTTTTTCGTCTCATCTCTTTCAGGACGTGAGCTACTCAGGCTCTCTTGGTTACACTAATCCAGAGATGGAGGTGGAAGATCCTACCAACATGAACTCACTGGGCAGACCTGAGTAAGCTGGAACACACACAGACACACACACACACAGACACACACACACACACACCCACACACAGACACACACACACACACACCCACACACACACACACCCACACACACACAATCACGCACACACACACACACACACATTAATTTAGCTTCTAAATAGACTTAGCTGGCGTTACTCCCAATCCTAGTAATTAAAAAGTCATTAATGTTTTTCTCTATTATTTCCACAAGCACACGTTTCCAAAGCTCTTTATTGCTGACCGTACACTGTATATTTAAACGAAAAGAGTATAGGTGAGAAATGACAGGATGTAAAGCAGTGATAGAGCACTTTTATGTGAGTGCACAGTAGGTACAGTAACATATTATTCACAAGGCACCACTGCCCAGTGTCTCAGATTTTACAAGCCCTGTGTCTTTATTCTCACTCAGTGAGTTCAGCTCTCCTGAATCCAGCAGACTGAACGAACTTGGCTTAAATCCTCCCCACACCCTATTGAACTAGGGCTTAGTGGCCTATTGATTTCATTTTACAATGACTTATAAAAGTGCATGTAATGTCATTTTATTGTATTGAGCTATTATACTGTTGGGTTTCTCAGTCAGGCCCTGTTTGAAATCTGTGGAACCTGAGAGGAGAGACATAAAAGCTTTTATTGGCACTTAAATGATATGATCCACAGACTTTGGAGGGTGATAGTGACGGGGGGGTGTAACTGTTGCTATTGGTTCTGCTGAAAATACATTAGTGCTAGGGATGTGCATCTTTTTCCTATTCAAATTCATATAGGATTTTCACATGTATTTTTTGCTCCATTCTTTCTGTTGTCCTTGTAGAAAGATAAACACTGAATGTGGATGTGGCCTCTTTGTTGTTAATCCATGTGTTACGAGGCTCTCTGTTCATACGCATCATAATTCGTCATTGTGTGTTTAGCGGCCGTTTGTCAAACATTTTCAAAGTGTGCCCGAACTCTAAGGCACACTCTAACTTTTTCTAAGCAGCGCAAGTCTTAAAACCTGCGATATACATGTTCTGTAAGTGAAAGCGAACGTCTTAGCAGTGACAAAACAGCCTTCATTCCGCTGTCATGGTGACCATTTTCTTTATGAAAACACAAAGTGCAAAATCAGATTCTTTTCCCATGACTTTAATGGCATGCAGCAAATTAAAAAAAATTAAAAGAAGAAAAACATGTTTAGAGCCACTTCCAGTGACCTCAACTCTAGCAGTCATTAAATGTAAAAGGTCAAAACAATTGAACCTCTGTACTGAGTTCTTTTTTTTTCCACAATGCGCTGTTTAGCATGTTTACTTGTTGCTGGGTTCTTGTCTGTTTGTTTATATAATTTATATTTTTTAATTATCTAACTAAAGGAAGCATTATCTGACCATATTACATGTTGCTGTGGTTGTTGTTGTTGTTGTTATTGCTGTTGCTATATTCATCTGTGTACTAGAAAGAAACATTTTCAAACTCACAGTGACTGTGTGGCAAAGTCATTTCAAGAGAGACTGAAGACATTATCATTCCCCTTATCATTCTGTGGCTATCAGTGATCAGATGAGGTCACCTGGAAACACAGAACAGTATAGTGTTACTTGTGGAGGAAGGTGTGTGTGTGTGTGTGTGTGTGTGTGTGTGTGTGTGTGTGTGTGTGTGTGTGTGTGTGTGTGTGTGTGTGT
>JBBPDE010210244.1:0-14746 GCA_037974605.1 Nannopetersius ansorgii
TCTCTTGTCTTGTATTCCCTTGTCTTGTCTTCTCATCTTCTCTTGTCTTGTCTTGTCTTCTCATCTTCTCTTGTCTTGTATTCCCTTGTCTTGTCTTCTCATCTTCTCTTGTCTTGTCTTGTCTTCTCATCTTCTCTTGTCTTGTATTCCCTTGTCTTGTCTTCTCATCTTCTCTTGTCTTGTCTTGTCTTCTCATCTTCTCTTGTCTTCTCTTGTCTTGTCTTCTCTTCTTGTCTTCTCTTGTCTTCTCCTGTCTTCTCTTCTCTTCTCCTTTCTTCTCTTCTCTTGTCTTCTCGTCTTTTCTCTTGTCTTCTCGTCTCTTCTCTTGTCTTGTCTTCTCTTGTCTCCTCTTCTCTTCTCTGCCAAATTTCTAACAACATTAGAAACTCCGCACAAGCCAGGGCACGTCTGCAGAGAGCAGTGTTTGGTTTGTTTAGTCATCTTTGGTCTGTGTTGTGTTTATGCACCAAAAAAGCTGCATCATAGTGGAGTCAGGGGTTCTCAGTCTATTTGCCGGGTCCAGACCAGGGTTTGTTCCTCACTTACTGCAACCAACAGCAGCATCGGAATAGTGGCACCAGGTTTCATTTTAATGCAGTCCTCCTGGACGCCCTGAAACACCCAAGGGGTGTTGGTATTAACTGGATATGTGAGTGGTATAAACTCTGTATATCTGTACTGTGTAACTGTTTGGAAGACAGATCATTTCAATGGAGTGCTACATTATTAAGGGCGAAGCAACTTTAAAAGTACTAGTTAGTTCTATGGTGTAAACAGGGAGTACAAAATCCCTTGATCTACACATGATATTTAATCCGGCCTGTAAATGATCTATGGATTTACGGGATGCTTTACCATTGACCTTGAGTCTATGTTCCTGTTTAACATGTAACTTTATAGTGAAAATGAATAGTGAGTATGTTTAGAATTTTAACTTAATGATATTTTGCTCTACTTTTTCTGCTTTTTAAAAAGCGAACTGGCTTTTTAGGGTTAGGGTTAGGGTTAGATTAGTTACCCCCCTTTTAACACAAATACAGTAATCCCTCGCTTTTCGAGGGGGTTATGTTCCAAGAGTACCCGCGTATAGTGACAAAATGTGCTGTTGTGTTTTGGTGAAAAAATGCCTATAGTGTAAACCCTAAATATGCCCCCAGACACGCTCCCAGAACACTTTAATTAAATTAACTCAGTGTAATACGTTACCCACATTACAGTTTAATGCATTAAATATTAGCATGCTAGCACTGTCGGACTGGTGGCGGTAATACAGTTCGGTTCTCAGAAAAATCTGCGTCAGACTGAAGCCGAATGCTGATCCGCGCAAAACTGAGGGGTTACTGTATCTCACATTTTAATTAATACCTAGAAACTACTGGACATTTCACATTTAGTTTTGAAAAAACTTTACATCCCGTTATTAAAACTAACTGACATTTGTACAAACTGACATTTGTGGTCATGACACAAACCACTGAGAGGTAATTATGTAATAATTTTTTAAGGAACGCCCATCTAGTCTAGTTATAATGCTCACATGCCCATTGTAGGCACTTTTGGTGGAGGATAGAAATCAGATGGGCACTCTGACTGGTCTGTGGCTACACAGCCCTATGTGCAGGAAGCTGTGAGGCACACGGTGATCTGACAAATTTCTTTCATAGCCAGCAGTAATGTTTTTAGTAATATGTAGCTCTGCTGTTGCACTGGACCTGCCTTGGGACCCCTGATCCTGCCGCTGTTTCACAGCCAGCAGCAGCTAAAGTGAGGACATGAGCATCAGAACTGGATCATTGAGCTACAGATAAAAGGTCTGATTAACATTATGTGGAGGGCCAGGTGTGCATCATTACCTGGGGTAGAGGTGGCACCAGGATACGAGAAGGCAGTGTGATGCTCTGTGGAAAAATGAACTATGACTGTTTAAGGTGGATGAAATCATATAAATATCAAGGAAAACATAAATTACATAATTACATTAAATATATATCTGGTTCATTTAAAGGGCTGTAAAGAGGTAATGTTTAAAAAATACCAAAATCAGGAAAAACGTACTGCTATATTTCAGACAACATTTTTGTCATAGAAATATCATGATAGTAAATTATTACATAATAGTAATAATTTTCCGGTTTAAAAATTCAGTTTTCTGGTTTAAAAATTCAGTTTTCTGGTTTAAAAATTCAGTTTTCTGGTTTAAAAATGCATTTTTTTTTTCATTTTAATGTCTATATGCTGCAGGACATGGTCCATTAACAAAGAATAATTTGTAAATGTTTCCCTCTACTTTAAAAAATAATTTGAAACACACATGTAACAGAAGCCAGCACACTACTACATTTACTGTCAGAACATTTTACATGCAGGTACAAAAGCTTTTTTCAGTACTTTACAAACACTGGCTGGGAAGTACAGCGTTCTCTGGCTTAACTCACACTTTCCAAGTTTTAGCCTCTCCAGGCAATCTTCCTCGCAGTTGGCTCCTCCTCTGATTCTCCTCAGCTGTTCCTGATCAGTTGATCAGTAAATGTGTTCAAGGGCTCCTTCACTCTAAAGTAACTGTAAAGGTGTAAGTTGTAAATCTGTTTGAGGGATTGGAGTTCAGCTCAGTAAGGTGTGTGAAGTTTTCACATACCAGAATGTTGATGCGTCCTAGAAAATGTCATAAAAAGATCCGGTAACCAGAACTACTTCTTAGTTAACTTTATGGTAACCATGGTAACGGCAGTTTAGGATCTTATTTAGGAAAAAAGCCGTAACAGAACCACCGTTCCTCCGTCCGTTTTCCTCTCCAAACTTCAGTTAAGAGAGGAGTATTACAGAAGCATCCTAACCTCAAAAAATCTCAAATAAACTCCTAACTTTAGGAAACCCCTCCGCTGCCCTGACTGTCGCCGGCTGGTTATTTAGAGCCCAGCTTTGTAGAGGCGACCCTACGGCACGGGGCTCTCCCTCCCGTCTGTGGTACTGTCAAAAAATGGCCTTCGTTTTTGTTTTTTCGCTTAAGGTGGTTTTCAAAGCGAAGTGTGTGACTGACTGTGTGCATGTGTGTGACTGACTGTGTGCATGTGTGTATGTGTGTCCCTATACTTTTGCACACATATTTGTGGATGACAGCTCTGTCCCAGTACTTTTGTCCATATTGGCCAGTTGGTCTGGGTTAAAGTTCAGAGCAGGACGGTGTTTAATCTCTATTTTAAGATAGTAATGAAGAGACTCTGGCGATACAGTGTTACGGACTGGAACCTCGTAAAGTTACAGTGGCAGCAGGTAACAGTGACTTCATGAGAGGATGTGTTGCATTAGTTGCTAGGTAACAGACATAAAAGTCGATCACTGATGTTAGATCACTTATTTAGGATTCCTAACTCGAGATAAGATGGGATTCCTAAACCCAGTTAGATCTGCTTCTGTAATACCAAACTGAAAAAAATCCTCTTCCGTCCGATCTTCACTTTATGCTGAAGATAGGAAGTTTCTGTAATACAGCCCCTGGATTATTACACTATAGTATATCCTTTACTACGTTTTTGTCATGTATTTCTGTAACTGCTGAATGAATTGTAAGTCAGCATGTCATAATTACTGTTCATGGTAATCAATACCTGGATATAAATTCAGGTGATTTAAGAATACCTACCTTTCTTTAAACCTCTTATGCAGCGCCTACTCATTCAGCTCTAAATGACCATTTTGTTATTAAGGTGTCATCAGCTTCTCTCTTTTTGGGTGGCCATTTTAATGAAAAGAACTGATGTGAGTAATCTTTTCTTTTAGGACACATCATGCTTTATGTAAAAAAAAGATCATGTTCACGGTGAGGGCAGTGAAAGGCTGGCCACTCCAGACCTCCCAGCTTAGCACAATCTGCAGTAGCTGCCAGCTCTGTGATTGGTCGAGGGCTAACTCATTAGTCTTGGTTTCTCTCCATACCTCACTGATGCTGAAGAGAAAGTGTCAAAAAAAATCTCCACTCTGCCCGGGAGCAGAAACGTCGTTTGTCTTTAAAAGAGCCGAGGGCAAGGTGCTGGGGACCAGTAAAGCAATCCTTGTCTCAGCTGCAGTCACACACTTCTGAGCCAATGCTGGCCTGGACCTAGTGAATATTCATGAGCCGCCAAGACCGACTGAGCGTCCTGAAATTAAAAGCAATTATGAATAAGATAAAACGTTTGAGAAGAAGAAAAACATTAAAAATTAAGCACTCTGTCCCACTCGTCTCTTGTTATCAAATGTTCCTGCAGCCAACCCTCTCTGCCAGCGGGAAAAAAGAAAGAGGAAAAAAACACCTTTTTTTTTTCTCAAAAAGGCAGCTTTCCTTTAAAAATAGCAGCATGGTGTCTCAAAGCGCATAGGCCTTCAACCCTGGGTGTTGTTGGGGCGGCACCAGGCCCATTCGCCTGTCACCAAACACTGAGCACACACACACTGGGCAGACGTGTGGCACACACTCTATAGTATCATTAACTCTTGCCCTTAAAAGGATCCAGGACCAGATGTACTAAAAAAGACAGGAACATGTATTCTTTAGGCAGGTTTGAGGCGTAAACGGTATGCATGCTGCCTGAAAAAACATGCGCTGTGTACATTGCTGGCGATACCAAACTCTCATGTCTAGCAACATTTCGTTGTGCAGGGTACACAGAGAATGTTTCTTCAGACAGTAATGATACTTTTGTGTCGGTTATATTCTGTATTTAAGCAGTTAGGAACATGACTCAGTCAAGACTTCTATAATTTTGCACGAAAGATTCAAGGCTAATGTACCCAACAGTGTACGTTTACGTTTACAGCATTTAGCTGACGCTCTTATCCAGAGCGACGTACATCAGTGCTTAAGAATTCCACAACTGTTTCTTACCTGAAAAACAGCTTAAATCCGAGTCAACTATGGCCTCGTTTACGCTGCAGGTCTTGATGCTCAATTCTGATTTGTTGCTTGTTTACACTTGCTACAGCAAAAAGGGGTTGTTACACCACACAGCAGCCAAGATGGACGAACGCGGAATATGCTTAATGCTGGCTCTGCGATGTATATATTGCGGCGGCTTTAGCGAGGAGCAGTGGGTCCGAAATTTTAGAATGATCCGCATTCCTGTCTTACAACGACACGACATTTCGCCGGCCATCCCTTTGCTGATGCGCCTCGGGGTCGCCCTCTGGTGGCTTGCAACAGGTGCGGGCTGTCGCACATTGGCGCGTCTGTTTGGGATCGGCAGCGCATCAGTGTGCCGGACAGTCAGTGACTTAATGTTAACGACGTACAGAACGCAACGCCTAGGAAAACCCGATCTGCCTGTTTACACCACAGTCGCATTGGCACAGATCTGATTTATATCAGATTTATTTCCACATATGAACGAGGCCTGAAACCGATCTCAGAATATCCGAATGCATGTGATTTTTTCCTGTTTACACTGTCATGGAACAGATCCGATCTGTGTCACATATCAGCAAAAAATCGGAATTGGGTCACATTTAACTGACAGTGTGAACGAGGCCTATTTAATCGAGATACTGCAGTCAGAGCATCTATACAACAACTGTCACATAACTAGCCAACACCTCACCCAACAACACATGAGCCACAGAGAAGATCAACATAAGGCATAGAGAAGTCAAGGGAAATGAGTAAACAGTAGAATAGGGACATAGTTAGTCGCCAAAGTGCTCCTTGAAAAGGTCTTCAGGCGATGCTTGTAGAGGTGAGGGACTCCGCCGATCGGACCAGAAGAGGGAGTTCATTCTACCACTGGGGGGCGAGACTGAGAAGAGTCTCGATGCATGTTTCCCTCTTCTTATGAGTGTCTGAGGCTCGAGACGAGCTGTGCTTGAAGCCCTGAGAGGACGAGAAGTGACCCGTTATTTGATCAATGCAATGTTGAACTGAACTTGAGCACCACAGGGAGCCAGTGGAGGTTCCTTAGTAAAGGTGTGGTGTACCTATTGGGATGGAGGTGGCTCAGCGGGTATACTTGCCTCCAAACCATGGGGTCATGGGTTCGAATCATACCCTCAGCACCACCACTGGGTCCCTGAGCAAGACCCTTAACCCCAAGTTGCTCCAGGGAGAGACTGCCCCCTGTAGTTAGGGAATGGTAGTTGCTTTGGATAAAAGGGTCTAATAAATGTAATGAAAAGTAATTCATATTCTGTTATATTATTTTGACAGTTTTTAATGCAAAATAGATCTGCATTTAAAAAGTAATAGGGGAGAGTATACATAAAGTTTTTTTGGGCCACAGTCTTATCCAGTAACTACTATTAATGACTCTGTAACTGCTATGAGACTATTATGGTGTTATGGTAGTGAGAAATGTAGGTTATTTAGGGGTGTAAAGACACGTTAATATTCAGGTTTGATTTGGAATATCACATTTTAAAGACTCAGGGCTTGACCCAGGGCTTGAGAGATGCACTTAGCTCAGCGCCCTTATGAGCTTTGTGATAGCTGCACTCTCAGAGAGCAGAAGGGCACTTTAGTGTTGAGAAGAAGACGTGGCTGCCAGCACAATGCTCTGCCTTGGAAATGCATCCTTCGGCAACACAATACAAGCTCCGGATGCTTAATATGCACTAAGAGAACTTCCACAGGATCACAACATGAGAAATGCAGACCTTTTAAAAAAAAAAAAAAAAAGAAAAAGAAAGGAAAGATGCACTTTAAAAAAATCATTTTATTAATGTATGTTGCACATTTCTATACAGTTAAACAGAGCAGACACTGGCACTGTTCCCTCAACACAAACTGCAATTAAAAGTAATACTGTCTTATTTTCAGTCTGCAAGTAAAACACAGTGGTGGAGGTTTTATTTCAACATTGGTGGGAGGACACACCTGACCTAATGCTAATGTTAATGCTAATGCTATGCTAATGCTAACACTAAAGTTAATGCTAATGTTAATGCTGATGCTAAGGTTAATGTTAATGTTAAGGCTATGCTAATGCTAACATTTATGCTAATGCTAACACATTTAACATGTTCTCTGTGGAAATGCAGTCTAGTTTTCAGTCTGCAAATACAACACAGTGGGGAAGGTTTTATTTCGACATTGGTGGGAGGACACACCTGACCCATCATAAATGTTTTATACGCATTTTTATAACTAATTCCTCACACTTTGGATTTTAAGCTCAAAATGGTCTAATGTCAGACGTTATTTTCATCACTGTACAGATCTAACACGGGTCCGACACGGCTGAGAGAAAGGAGTGCAGTGACGGAGCTTGAACTTTTGCTGCTTCAACAAACCGAGGGCCTTTAGAGTGAGACTCAGCCAGACATTTTAACGTCTGGCCGGAAGTGCCAGCGTCTCCCTTCTCTAGCAATATTAATTAGATTATTAAACAGATTTGCATGTATCTTTTTACTAGGTTTACTGCTACAATAAAAGAACTTGAAAGAACATAAAACATGATGGAAAATAAGAGGTGGTTAGGAGAAAGTTTAACTGCCAACTCAGTAAATGGACATGAGTTTCACGGGCTAATCCCCCACGACCGAGAGCTAACTTGAAGGTAGCAGGCTGGAAACCAGGGCTTCATTCTGCAATGAGTTTATTTACAAAAGTAAAGCAAAAAGGCATGTTGGCCAGAACAACAACTAGGTTCAGAAGCGAGGCAAACATACAGCTAATACAAGGTGCTCTACAAAGGACGATGGACAGATAACTGGAACGAAACACACACAGGACTTAAATACACCAGGACTAACACAAAACAGATGCAAACCCCAATCACCAGACACATTAACAGAACACAGCTGAAACGGAAAAGCACATGACACATAATAACAAAACCACCTGACAACAAGACAAGACCCAAGCAAAAGAACAGAAACAGCAAAATAAAAGCCCCAAAAACCCAACAGAAAAGCAGTGGCCCTAATGCCACTGACCGAACCCTGACAATGAGAGAAGATACTGTATGTATGGAATTAAAAAAAAAAAATCTAACTTAAAACTCTGCTACATCAACATGTTACATCAACAAGGGCCATAACAAACATTTCATAATATTAAAGCAACCTCAGAAAAGTGACAACATGAGTCTACTACATTTTCAATTTCATTTTCAGCTGCATGCTCGCCTCACCAACACTGTATTTTCTCCTCCAGAGGGTATAGTAGACTTGGGGAATGATATAGAACAATCGGGTCTGGTTCCCTAATAGCCCTGCCTTATCAGTTTTCCTCTCTTTTTCCCCCCTCAATAATTTGTGTTACGACTGCGGAGTTCCTGGATTTGCTAAAACCACCTGCCAATCATCATGTCAGTGTAACCGGTCACAGAAAGAGCTCTGACCCATCAGGACTGTACCAGACCACTGAAGGTGTGCTGTGGCATCTGGCACCAAGACATTAGTAGTAGAGTCTTTGAGTTCTGCAAGTTGAGAGGTAAGGCCTCCGTTGGGAATTTGGAGGCCAAGTGAATACCTCGAATTTCTCTGTCAAGTTATTTATTAAGAAACAGAAAGTGGAGAGAACAGGTGCAAGAGCTGCAAGGTAATACAGTAAAAGCTGTAACACAATAGTACAGTGTAAAAAGTCCAGTAAACTGCCATTTTATCGCAGTTCAGCAGTCGCGGTTTCAGTCCATCGCAGATTTTTTCTGAGAACCGAAATAATAATTGTTCGCTGAAACCCCCACACACCACGCCACGGAAACTGCAGGTATCATGGATTAAAGTTTTCAGACGCTTGATGCAGATCAGTGTAAGAATGATAGTGTAACCAGAACGCTGGTGTGTGGGTGCGTGTCTAGTCAGAGACAGAGACAGAGAGAGAGAGAGACAGAGAGAGAGAAACAGAGAGAGAGGGACATGGGGAAACTGTGCTTGGGAGCTTGTAGTTACCCTGATCACTTTAGATCCTCTGACAGTGTTATATCAGCTCTTTACTGTATGTGTATTGCGCTGTTGTTCTATTTCTGCTTATTTTCAGAAAGACCCTAAATTAGCCTTTACAGTAAACCCTCAATTTTATGCGGATCAGCAGATCAGGATTCAGTCTAACGCAGATTTTTCTGAGAACCGAACTGTATTACTACCCGCAGTCCATCGGTGGCAGTAATACACTGAAAAGTTGTAAAACGCCATAAACAGAAGAAGAAGAAGCTGCTGCAGCATGTAGCATGACTGCTCCGTGTTTTGTCCTCGTACTTTAGTGTTTAACCCCGTCCCTCAATGTTCAACAGTTATCTCAGTTTATTCAGTATTAGTGAGCTGTGCTCTGTCTAAACATGTGGGTAGAGAGAGTTATTTCAGCCTTTCTTTTGTGTACGAGTCTTTACACGCTGCTAATGCTATCTGCTATTGCTAATGTTGTTTTAAGCAATAAAGTTTTCTGATTCTGATTATTTATTTACCTTTGCATTTTCTTCAAGGGAAGTGCATTAGACTGGGTTTAAAATGAAGTTAAAAAAGCAAATTTGGGGGCATATTTAGGGTTGCCCCCTAAAAAATTGACATTTTTTTTACCAACACACGCAATGCAGTTTTTCGCTATACGCGGGGGATTACTGTACACTGCTAATGGTAGTAAACTAAAGAGACCAACAGGGCGAACAGTTCATGGCTGGGCTGTATGTTCAGGCACTTTGCTCTTGTTTGAGGATTGTGTTCAGATGAACAAAACTTACTTGGGTCCTGAACCTACTGAAAAAATTGCAGTTTATTGTTCTAGACTTACACTAAGCACATCTAGTGTCTGTTTAACGTAAGCACAGTAGTAGTTTCTTCCTTTATTTGTTACAGAACTTTATATCATGCATTATCCTTACATGTGCACGTTTAAATGGGCATTAAACATCCTTTGGAGCTGTTGTTGTGACTGCTGCAGGAGGACCACAGCAAGTGTTGTCCTCCTGCAGCAAATCTATGCTGCTTTGGGGAGTGCGCCAACCTTTCTTCACATCGGAATACAATGTATTTATGATTGGAAGGCAGTTGTGTGTCATGAAGTGTCTGATTCGCTAATAGTAGCCAAAAAAGGTAAAACGGTAAAGAATGAGTGGAGATGGGCGTGGCTAAATGAAATGGGTGATAATGGCAAGCTATTTAGATCATGATGCAAAAAGATGAAAAACGCAGGTCTGTGTTTTTGTGCAGTATCTCAACTAGGGGCTTAGGGGGAAAAAAACGATGCATGGCCGAGGTATGGGCCCGCGACGCGGAGCATTTGGTTTTCAAAAATAAACAAACACAAATTTCAGTTAGATTATTATGTTTTGCTTGAATCCATTTTTTTGGCTTTTGTGACACTGTGCTCAGAGGCGGGAGGTGCTGCTGATTGACTGCTGCCTTTTGACACAACTGCAGTCCAGAATTTCCACGGTGGAGTGTCTCGATTGTTCCTGTGTTTTTCGTTTTGTTCTTCTTTAAGCCCAGTATTTTTATTACAGTAAATTAATTTCATGTATTGCTGTATTTACCCTGTTTATACCAAAGAAAACACATGTGCGTGAATTACAGTGCAGGTATGTTTTATTGCGAAAACCCAGGAAAATGTGTAAATTAGCTAGCCCTAAATCAGGTCCGCAGCAGAATGCTTCCTGTGTGTTCCAGGAATGCACAAGCATTTTCATGATGTATTCGTTTACAAACTTTGAAAGGGCCTGTGTTGATTTAACCACCAATCAAAATCAATCAAAAACACACTGGTAAACACAAAGCCTGGGTGCTCCTCCACACATTGGGCACATAATTGATTTTGCTACCTGACACAAGCCATGTTGCCGTCAATTCCTTTAGTGTTTAAAGGGATTGCCTGAAGGATATTCGTCGTGGTACATCCTGTTTTTACATTAAAATGAACAATGCACCACATGCATTGAATTCACTTTGCTTCATTCAAATGTGTAGATCATTTCTAAATGAATAAAATATAGGCTATTACATGAACATTATTATATGAATGTTGCTGGCCTTTGAAACGAATGGTGGACAAATCTGAATCCAGTAATTGCCTTTTCGATGCACATGACTAACATGTAGTGAATGTTACATTTAGGTTACAAATGTACATCCAATGTTTTATTTTTCTGAATTTCTGAGTCAGAGGACCACACTGTGAGCAGTTTCTCACGAGTATGCACAATGTAAATAACTCAATGGAGTATGCATGGAACCCTGTCTCCAGAGAAAAGGTGTTCTTTAAAGAGAAAATGTGTGCAATTATTTGTTGCGCTTAATTAATGCTGCTGTTGAAAGAAAAAGACAGTAATTGGAGACTAGGAGTTCTTTTGATCTCCTAAGGCTGAGGACAGTTTACTGCAGCTAAAACGAGCCTGAAACCACAGCCTGATTAGTCACTGCAGCCAGCAAACTGGGCAGAAAATCGCAGTGCACATGCTTCGATGTATACAGTAAGCCTTTATTACTGAAAGACAGCCCAGCCATGTTGGAGGGACATGGTTAATGCTCTGTCTGAGTGACTCAGTGCATGAATAACTCAAATCACTGTTCAGATAACTATTCAGTTTGCCATAATAACAAACACAGGACAGAACCATTCATTAAATCGGAGCATTGCTAAAGATTCATCTTGACAGCTCTTGCCGGCTTGCTCCCTCAATACATATGAAATGCTGCATTCTATTTAGTGCTCCAGATGTACCCATTAAAACAATTTTACACCAGAAGCTAGGTGGCATGCGTGGCAAACCAGCTTCATGAGTATATAACACACCAGATGCATTGCATCAATGAAGCAAAGAATGTATTCTGTTCATGTGTGTTTTCCAGTAATTAAGTAATATAACTGGCAAATGTCTTTATTCTGGTTCCTAAATAACGGACATTCCAACCTAATTATAATTTGTTTTAAAAAGTCTATGATTGGCTGCTTTCTCGGTTAATTTCCTAATCAGTTAAACAGACTTTAGAATCATTATGCAGTTTCAACTTGTGATGTCCCCGGTCAGCAGCCGTTAGAGGAACTGAACAATAGGGACTTTTATTGTGACACAGATGTGTGGGTTTTCCCTGGCTGGCTCTTCAGTAAGGGTTCGCAGCCAGTCGGGGGCCTAGTAATAAGTGGGCTTGTGTGTTTTTATACACTCTTTATAAAAAAAATAAAATAAAGAGTTCCCATGTTAATGTTCGAGTTGTCAGTCCACCCTCACACTACCCCTCACCTTCCCGCTGGTGTGTATCTGTCCTTTGGGTTGGGTTATGGAAGGGTCTTGGCCATTGAGCCGGTTTGTGTTTGCGTTTGAAAATAAAAGCCTCGTCAGAGAAATGGAAATCTGCAGTTGCGCCTCCTTCCTGGATGGGTACATAACACCCGTGACAAAACTCGCCCCTGTGTCCCATTACTTTTGTCCGAGGTGAACGGTTTTCAGCTAATAATGCTCCAGACCAGTAGCAATAAAAGGGTGCTAGCAACATATCAAGGTCCTAGGAGTAGCTTGAATCAAGTATTTCACAATAGGAACTATTTTAGAGCAGATTTTATCGACCATGTCAAGATGTGCAGTAAAGTCCCCAAATATAACCAAAACTATAGAATGAGCTCAATAGAAAATAACAAATAAAAGAAATACCAAAAAGATTTAGGTTTTAGGTTGCAACCTTTTTTCAGTATTTGAGTTCAAGGAATTATTCTGCTGTTCTAATCTCAGTTCCAATCCGTGTCAAATGTATATTCTGTGTCTATCCTACTCCGTTGAATGGGGTGTAGGACTGGAACTTATCTAATGGAAACATACATTTAACATTGCTATTTTAAAAGTGAAAAATTTAACTCCAAGTAGCAAAATGATCAATTAAATTATGCTATGCTATTATCTTATGGTCAATGAACATGTAATTCCAATTTTATTAGTACGCCATGCTAATGCAACTTTGCTAACCTCCGCTAGCGGTTAGCTTAGCGATTCCATTGAGAATATTATGACGCAGTACACACCAAAGAACAGGGAGATCATTAAACAACACCCATCAAAAACCTCCCAGTTTGTTCCTTTAATCTGAACTTGCATGTTCATCTGTACTGTACTCACTGTATGCACTTTTCCTCCGGAATAAATAAAGGTTTCTGATTCTGATTCAAATAGATCTGATTTTAAAAATGGCCACAGAGAAACTGGCCGATTAGAATCTTGGTGGATATAGATATGCAACCTCTCTTACCGGTTATGCCTTCAAGCATTGAATTGATGAATCCAGAAAGGCCAGTTTCATGAAAATAATTTTCCTAATTTCTGGAAAACATTTTTATATTCATGGCTCTAAGCTCTGATCCACATAGTTTACTAAGGGGGTACTGGCCACAAAAACGACATTAACAGTCAGTTATCACAGGCAATGACTAAGGAGGTCTAGAACACACTCTGTACGTCTCCAGCGGGGGAACATAAACCGAAACGGCCCTGTCCTGATCTGAGAAGTGTGATTATCTGTAAGTGGTGTTAATTGGGGAGTGCTGTTGCAGTGACCAGTTAGTTACAGAGAGCTAAGTGCAGAAAAGAAGTAGTGACAGAAAGAGCAAGAGAGAGATAGAGAGAGGGAGAGAGTGGGCGATCCAGTGAATGACAGAACCACAAAAGATCTCTCATTAGGTAACTGAAGCCTGAAGAGCTTGTCATTCACCACCTTTCCTCCACTCTGGAGGGAGGGGAGTGCATTCGGAAAGTCATGCTTAAAAAGAACTCTGCGGCTCAGTTATTCTCAGTGATAGACCCCCTAATTAACAGGTAGGTAACCCGGTTTTGTTGGATGAGCTTGCCCTCGCCAGACACTTAATTATAGGCATTTGAAGCTCCGGGGTTTGGGAGTCAGTGGAACACAGAGATACGGTTAGAACAAGGGCAGAACATATGCATTGAAGAAAAAGTGTCCACAGAACAAAGAAGCCACTTTGTAATTAGCAGAAAAGCACGTTAGGGCAGTTTGTGAAGGGCAGGTTGGTGATTAGTCTTTTTCCAGGATACAGAAAAGTTGCTGTTGGTTCAGAACTCGGTGTACTGTTGTACAGGTCTCTCGCTTTTAACACTTTATTTTGTACTGAGGATCCCTAGCCACTAACTTTTTTGCTGCTCTACTGTAATATGTAATGGTTGAGAAAACGGCACTGATTTTGGTAAATGTTATTATCCTCCAATATTTATTCTGTTGCCAAAAAAGGTTTTATGACAAATAAAAAGAACAAAAAAAAAAAAGCAAAGTGGCACTGAACATTATTTTAAATGTTTTTTTTTTAAAATATTGACACATTCTTCCATGAAAAATAGATAATTACATGCTGAGTAAAAGAAGAAATGATTTTTGGGGATAGAGTGGGAGTTGGGTCGTTGGTACTGTAGCACACTGAGCAGGAAAGAGTACAATAATAATGAGGTTAAATTACAGTCAGTCAGTTTTTGTGTAGTCCTCATTTTAGGACTCCGAACACCATGGACAAACCTAAGGCTGTAATATAACAAAATGTGGAAAAAGTGATGGGCTGTGAATGCTTTCCGGATACACTGTATCCAGTTCAATACATTTCGTCCTGATTGCATGGCTGCAACTAACCACTGTGTACAGTAAACTAGGTGCTTCCATTTTGGCCCAAATAAAATATGGCTATTATTAAAAATCCATCCTTAAATATATAGAAATATTTCACTACTATTCAATTATTTTTAAACAAATATTAAATAGGCACATATGTATACAGGGGGCTAGGGCTGCACAATATATCGCAAATTTACAGTCATCGCGATATCAACATGCGCAATATCCATATCGCCAAAGACTGACT
>JBBPDE010210304.1:0-14739 GCA_037974605.1 Nannopetersius ansorgii
TGTGTGTGTGTGTGTGTGTGTGTGTGTGTGTGTGTGTGTGTGTGTGTGTGTGTGTGAGAGAGAGAGAGAGAGAGAAGAGATTCCGTAATTAACTCCAGCTGAGGGACCTACAGTCAGCCTGAAACATACATAAACCAACACAAGCGTGACTTAAACTTGCAATAACACATCTCATCTGCTATCATAATGAGAGACAGATTTAGTTTGTAAAAGTGGTTGCCATAGCAACTGATTTGAGTACTCAGTGCTGATTGGTGTGTGACTGAGCTCAGAGAAGAGTCTGTCACCTGTACCTCTGTAGTGGGGATGTGCTGCCTCCAGGGGGTGCTAGGCCTTCAGTGTGTCTCACCGTAAACATCCAGCCTTCACATCACAGGCTCAGATCTCACCTGATCGGACTGATCTTAATTTTTTTCTGGAATCGTTAAGGTGAGGAGTGGCCATAACTGACCAATTAAGTGTGTGTCCTTTCCCGAGACCGAGGGTTTGTGTCCTGTCCTGAGCTGTGTGTGGAAGTGGGGACTGTGTGTGGGTTGGTAAGATAGGGCTGGAACTCTGACCTGTTCTGCAAGAGTGAGCTGATCTGATTCTCCTGGTTCAGATCGGACAGTGTTTCCTCTGACAGCTGGTGGGAGGAGCATTGTGGAGCAGTGGGCGGAGTCTCATGTGTATAGTCTGGTTTGGGCTGTTTCTGCTGGCTGCAGTTCAAATGAAACTCACTAAACTCCTAGCCTGACTGTGCATAAAATCACACCTCAGAACACACACACTCAAAACACACATCCTCAAAACACATAAAACTCAGCCCTGTTTTACTCACAGAACCCCATCGGCGAGGAAAGTGCTGATGGGAGAAGGTGGAGCAGAGTGTGTACATGTTCAGTAAAATGTTCAGTAAAACCTCTACTGAACCCCAAACTCACCAAGTTCTGCTTTTTCAGCATCAGCACTGGAGCAGCGAGGCTAATGTAGCTACCCAGCAGCAGGGTGTCAACAGAGTCATCTCACACTCAGCCTTCCTTAATCAGAACAGCGCATTTACAGACTGTACTGTGCAAAGGCCCAAATCATTTCTTCATATTTTGCTTCCAAAGAATTTCTTCTATTTTTAGTGTAGTCTTGAGGAACAGTTCTCCAGCCTTCCTGAAGGACTTTAACGTTCAATCCAGTCTCTGAAACTGAAGAGTGTCAGAGGAACATTTTTGTTCGTTTAAGCCACACCTACGAATGAATCAAACAAAAAATCACATCTCATTTAAGGCCTGAAAAAGTGAAGATACAGGAGCAGATGGTTCCAGATGATCAGGCGGTGATCAGTATACTGGTGGTGCTGAATGCTGATTGGCTGTCGCAGTATGCCAGAGTTTGACAGGCAGAAAATGGTATTGAAAGCAAAATATGTTCACACTTTTGCACAGTCTTAAAGGTAAATTAACATTTACTTTATTGTAAAAACAAAACCCCATTTACAACCCAATTCATTCACATAAATAATCCAAGTTGTTATTTTTTTTGCAGATTTAGATGAGATAAATTATTAATGAAGTAGAAACTTCCATTACTAATGAGCTGCATTAGTCTCGCAGCTGCGGCGTATTAAACTCGTCACCACTGACCAAGTGTTGTTTTAGGTGGGGAGGGGTGATGAATACTGGGGAATCTTATTGTTAACTATGGCTTTAACGGATAAACATGCATGTGTGTGTGTGCGCACGCTGACCTATGCTGTGTTGTGACCCCCTGCAGTGCTGACCCGTCTGTGGTCAACATTACTGATGAAATGGCCAAAACATCAGTTTGGAAAGCCGTAACCAAGAACTCTGACTGTTCCAGAGCTCTGATCCCCAGAGCCAGGTACCTCTAACCTCTAACCTTTAATCTTCTGCACCATCTCCACCTTCTCTTACCCCTGACCTTCTCCACCTCCTCTAATCTCTAACCACCTCCACCTTCTCCAATTCTTCCACCTCCTCCAACCTGTAACCTCTAACCCCCTCCCCCTTCTCTAACGTCCTATACCTCCTCTTACCTCTGACCTTCTCCACCTCCTCTAACCTCCTCTTACCCCTGACCTTCTCTACCTCTAACCTCTAACCACCTCCACCTTCTCCACTTCCTCCACCTCGTTCAACCTGTACCCCCCCTTCTCTAACCTCCACTATCTTCTCTAACCTCTAACTCCTGTTACTTCTGACATTCTCCACCTCCTCTAACCTTCTCCAACCTCTTCTACCTCCTCTTACCTTCTCCACCTCCTCTAATCTCTTCCACCTCCTCTTACCTCTTACCTTCTCCACCTCCTCCAACCTGTAACCTCTAACCCCTCCCCCTTCTCTAACCTCCTCTACCTCCTCCTCCTTCTCCACTTCTTCCACCTCCTCCAACCTGTACCCCCCCTCTCTAACCTCCTCTACCTCTTACTTCTGACCTTCTCCACCTTCTTTAACCTCTTCCGCCTCCTCTTACCTCTGACCTTCTCCACCTCCTCTAATCTCTAACCACCTCCACCTTCTCCACTTCTTCTGCCTCGTCCAACCTGTAACCTCTAACCCCCTCCCCCTTCTCTAACCTCCTTACTTCTGACCTTCTCCACCTCCTCTATTCTCTAGCCACCTCCACTTTCTCCACTTCTCCCACCTCCTCCAACCTGTAACCTCTACCTCCCCTCCACTTTCTCGAACCTCCACCACCGTTTTACCTCTGACCTCCTCCACCTCCTCTAACCTTCTCTACCTCCTCCACCCTCTCTAACCTCCTCCACCTCATCTTACCTCTGACCTTCTCTACCTCTAACCTCATCCGTCTTCTCCGTCTCCTATAACCTCTACCACCTTCTCTTAATTGTCGCATCCACACGTCTCCAGCTCCTTCTCTGCTCATCTGCATCACGCTTTCTCCTTTGTGTGCATGTGTGTGTGTTCGTCCTGCTCTGTTACAGTGTTACACATATGTTTGGGGACAAGAAAACTATAACCTGTATCTGCCCATTGAGCCCCAGCGGTTTAGCCCCTCCTGTTGGTGGTGGAGATGTTTGGACAGCAGAATGTTCCAGAATCTATTAGGGCAGTGTGTGTGTGTGTTAGGAGAGGTGTGTTTATCAGGACTGTCTCTGTCCCACAGTGAGAAGATCAGCAGCGTTAAGATCAGCGTGGAGGACGATGAAGGACAAAAGTTTGTGGACACAGAGACGTCGTTATGATGGCATGGTTATGCTTTTCTCTGCTGGCACAACTCGCTGACCGTCAAGAGGAACTGGCTGAGACCAGGCTGCAGATGGTCCAGATACACTCCATTTTTATTCACTTTCATTTCCTGACTGAGGCTCACATTTACAAAGTAAAATTCCCTAAAGTTTTTTCAGTTCAGCCCAGAATGAGTTTGCTGGTGGGACCTTTACTGAAACTGACTCTAGGTTTTACTGTTTTAATCGCGGTCTGTTCACATTCAACTCCAGTACAACCAAATTAAAGGACCCATATCTTGGGGAAACACACAGTATAGCTTTTGTAATAAGAATCTAATGTAATTTGTAAACATTGTTTCTATAATCACTCTAAATTTTGAATTCATTTTTTGTGATGTCTTGATAAAACAGACCATTTCCACATCTTCACCCATTCAGCCTCCAGCAGGTTAGCCCCACCCATTCACACTGAGGTTGCAGGGAATGAATAGAAAAAAATATAATAAAATGAAAAATAAAATGTATGAAAAGTTTAGTATATGGGCCCTTTAAACACAAACAGCTATGGTACCACCTCCCACACAGTCAGGGAGGAATCAAGATCTGAATATAATTTCTTGTTTTTATTATTTTTATTATTATTATTATTATTGTTATTGTTATTTATTTTAAGATGTGTTTTAAACACACTGTGGGTGTAGAGCACTGGGACTGTACAAAGTGAAACGATACTCCACACACACACACACACACACACACACAAACGTTTTTAAGTTGTCAGAATCGAATGTACAGTTTTCGGGAATTTTATCCCCGATATTCACTCGTCTGTTTGAAGGAGGTGTGTGTGTGTGTGTGGGGGGGCGGTTTACTGTGAAGTTCTAGATGACAGAGAGTCTTAAAAGGTTATAAACCATATCAGCGATTCTCTTAGAGGTACTGAACACCTCCACATACTCTGAGCCTTTGCTCCATCTTAAATGGTGCAGAAAATTCCTGTAAGGAGTGTGAGCTGTCGAGGTGTCACTGAGAACGTGGGTTTGGGTTGGATCTCCATCAGTCAGATTCTTTTGCTGAACTTTCTCCTTAAGCCTTTGCGCAATGTTGTGAATCAACAGCTCCAGTTGGCAGGACTTGGTGAAACTGTCATTAGTCTGTTCATTCTTTCAGCTGTTAATTTATTAGCAGCAGTTTATTAACCGAAGGCTTTTTTTCTGAGGCGTTGTGGCAGTGCCGGACTGATTTCAGCCTTTTTTTGGAACGTTGCACTTTGGCTACATTCAACATGTGCTGGACTTTAATTAAAAAGCACTTTGTACCGGTCAGTAACTCCTGCTGGACCCTGAAGATCGTAAGGAATTCAACTCTTCACTGTTACCTAAGGAGGCTGCAACTCCGTCTTCAACAGAAATTACATCCGTTTTCCCCAGAATCTCCCCAGAATTTAATGTGTTTAGTAAACAGAGGTGATCCAGAAAAGGTGGCAGCCCTAAAAGTCAGAACTGTTAAAAAAATAAATAAATAAAGTGGAGGTGAATGAAATCTCTAAAATCTTCCTTACAGTTACTCCATAAAATGAGTATGGTGCACCCTGTAGCCAGAGATGTTCTACCGCTGTTCTGAGAAGCTTTTGGTCCTAAAACTAAACTCATGGAGGCATACATGCAAGGCAACATGTGCACGTGTGTGGAGGAAACCCACCTGCTAGACGTCCAGAAATGTTACTGACCACAGATTTAGAACCTCCTGAGCTCCACCAGAGGTTCAGTAATGTTCCCTCTCCACCTCTGCCGCCCCTCGTCCTCGAGCTCGCAGGAACGCCTTTGCTTCCAGGTTTCTTTTAATCGCTACAGATGTTTTTAGAAGCCGCTTTCGTGCCTGATGTTTATAGACCCACTGATCTGTTCTGATTTACTTTTATTATATGTTAATATATTTTATTTGTAGTTTGTGATCTGCTCTTTTGGAACTGTAATTAAGTTATTAATTAGAGATGATTACGGTGTTTCAGGTTAGGCTAGAAGAGGAGATTCCTCTGCTTATTTTAGAACCTGATTCAGAGGATCAGTTTGTAATTCGTTTTTTCGAGTCCTGTAGGTTGGAGTGGCAATCACACAGGACTTAAATTTCTTAACTGCGTCTTCCCTGGAAGACTTGGAACAAGTATTGCTGTTGTAGTGTTGAGATGCTTTATATCTTCACCTGCTGTGGCCTGTGACCTTCAGAGCGGTCAGAACGTTCCGGTTCAGAACCGCAGAGTTCAGTTGAACCTGTATTAATTAGACAGGAAAACCTGGAGAAACTATTTTTTGTATTTGCCTCTGGAAATTAAAGCAATAAAGACAATTATGTTCCAACGGAGTCTCCAGTGTCTGTCCAGTAACACACACACAAATACACACACTCCAACAATGGGGGGGGGTTGATCATAAAGCATAAAGCATCATAAAGCATGTGTTTGTGATAACTAACTTCTAACTTGTCTTGTATTAGAATTGCTATTCCCTGACCGGGAATCAAACCCAGGCCACAACGGTGAAAGCACAGAATCCTTACCTCTAGACCACCAGGGAGATGCAAAGATGGGAACAATACTTTACTCACAGCCGTGCAAATGATCTGTCCAAATAGTTTGGCTGGTTCTTCGTGAATTAAGCTATTTTTGATAGTACAGGCACGTCCCAAGACGTCAGAAATGACTGTGAGAAATGACTGGTTGCATTAGCGTTTGCCAAGGTTATATGCAGAGATCCTTTCTAGGCAAATGTTAATATAACAAAACAGTAGCCCTTACAGTGTAGCAGAAACAGTACTGTGGCTGAAATACGTTAAAGGCAGAGATGTAGTATAGCCCTGTTACAGCAAAGACTCTCCCATCACAAACAAACAGGTGAATGATATACTAGACGTATTAAAAATTACAACCGACTTTATTCATAAAGTACATCGAAAATGAACAGTAAAAAAGTACCACAAACAAAATTAATTTCACATAAAAAACAATTTCCCCTCAAAAGTCCGGTGCTCCGAGATCACATCAGCAAGGATAAAAAAAAAAAACCCCAAAACATCCAATGGTAACACACAGGGTCACACTGGGTTTCGTCTGCTCAGCCCCTTGTGAACCCGAAGATCTCCATCTTCACTCTGTCCATGATTCGCCAGCCACTCCTCAAACTCTCGAATGGAGGAACCTGAATTCTGACCTCCACTGTTCGTCCAGCAGCTACATTTAGTGCGAATAATCACAGAACCGGTCCTGACTGGTCTGAAACTGTATTAATGGACTAAAAATGTTTTTTCTTCTCTTTTTGGGATTTCTGTGGTTCCACTTAGACTGCATCAGTACGGCAGAAACACTGGCCTGGTAACGAGAGCAGAAAACCTGCACAGCAATATTTTCATCTCAGAGAGGAACGTAACCGGTACAATGTCTGTACAAATGTCTGCGAGATACAGAATCGCCGCTCAGTACTTCCGTTTGTGCAGAAGCTCAAGATCCTGTTCCTGAACTTCTCAGATCTACAGAGAAGTTCAGGAACGACAGGGTGGTGCTACAGGTGGAGAATGGGCTGTGAAAACTTTCAGTCACAGTTCCTTTCTTCTTCACTTCTGATCTCACCACCATCATCGACATAATGAAGAACTGTGAGGACATGACACCCCTCTCAGGGGGAGGCTGCTGAAGAACACTGAGGAACTGTCCTGTAGGTCTTGGCTCTGACCTTCTGCAGTAACAGAGAGGAACTAAGAGGAACACTATGAGGAAGTCTCACATGGGCACTAGGTTTCAGGACTTAGAGAAACACACACTTCCTAAAAACACAAGTGGTCAAAAGTTCAGCATGAAGGTGGAGGGGTGTGTGTGTGTGGGTGTGTTGGGGGGGCGTGTCCTGCTACACTGGATAAAACACAGGAAACGGTTTTCCCAGATTAAGGCTGATGAAGCTGATGGTCAACCAGAATTCAGGATGTTTCCTCAGTTTCACCTTAACATCAAAGTTCTTCAGGGAAAACAACTTACTTTATCACAGGCTCTAAACAAGGTACCGCAGAAGAACCATCTGAGGTCCCTGAGGAACTAGATTTAATGAGGTATGCGTGTGTTTAACAGTAATAATGAAGATTGTAGGACTGGATTCAGTTAACACTGTTGAGGGGCTTCGTGTTGGACCTTCGGATGGGGGGAGGAGGACCCTGCTTCAGAGAACCAGAGACGGCTCTTCTGTGGCAGCTTTATTTTTAAGAGAAAAACGTGGGTGATGTTTCTCCTGGTGTACATGAGCTTCCACTGCAGGGAGGAGCTGAAGAGTGAATACACGCACACACAGAGCAATAAACATCTTACAGGAGTAGGATGACCTTTAGAGACACACACACTCACATGCAGCTGGGCGGTGTGTTATCTGGGGACTTTGAGGACTTTGTAGACAGAGTTGTGGAAGACGGTGCTGAAGTGTGGACGTGTTTCTCTGGCCATCAAAGTGCAGAGGGGGGTCCTCCCAGCATTCCGGGGGTCTTCAACATCCCAGATCTCAGGCATGCTGCACCCCGGTCTACACACACACACACACACACACACAGTCTGGTATTAGACCAGTTCAGGCGAAGAAGCAGCTACAGCCCATTAGTCCACACCCAAAACCGCTGCTTTAACGAGAAAGAGCTGGGGGAGACTGAGGCTGAATAATGGGATTTGTATGTTTGTGTGTGGTTACCTGGAGCGCCTGGTGCACCACGAGTCCTCTAGGATGAAATAGTCCACCTGCAGCTTCATCAGGTTCCTCTTCACCTCCTCCACCGGCTTCCGGCTATACATTGCATACACCATCTTCGTCCTCTCTCTGAACACACACAACTGTGTTTGTAAAATCCTCAGGTGCTCTTCACTAGTGTTTGTGTGTTGTGCTGCTTGTGCAGTTTTTGTAGTTTGTGTACCTCAGTCCTGCGTCCTCGTAGTGCGGGTGGTTGACGATTGCTCTGCCAGTGGAAAGTTTCACACTTGCCATGGTCGGCATCGCACCTGCAAACACAGCACCTGCACAGGAGGCCATCAACACCTTCATAATCACCATTACTTTCATCATTATCTCCAACATCACCTGCACAGTAGAACTGTATCACTTTCACTATCACCACTGACTCCAACATCTTTATCACCACCACTGCCTTCCTGGAGATCTGATCTGCTGTGATGGAGACCCTTGCTTCAGCCTGGCTACTCCAGAGAGAGAGAAAGAGAGAGAGAGAGAGACAGAGAATGTGTGTGATCTCACTCTGTGGAGTGTTCTCCTTTATCCACTCCAGAAGGTCCTCTTGTGGCAGGTTGCTAAACTCTCCCATGATGCCCCACTGGGTCTGCAGGTTGGCCACACCCTGAACGGCCATGATTGCCAAGATGGCGAAGACGAACATGTACTGCTTCACCTTCTCACCGACCCAGCCAAACAGCTACACACACACACACGCACACAGAGGAAACTCAGCTGTAAAGCAGCAGATAGATTAACGCTTCTGGTTCCTATGGTTACAGCTGACGACTGTAGATCAGAATATTTTAAGTAATATAAACCCAATGAACAGTGTGTGTATGAGTGTGTGTGTGTGTGTACAAACCTGTTTGGAGCACAGCAGAGACGCCATGAGACACATATGAGGAGTGAGGAACAGTTTTAGCCTCATGATGAGAACCGCAAGAACTGCAAACGCCAACAGCTGCAGACTGTGATACACCATCTACACACACACACACGATCAGAAACACGCTGGAGAATGAACAGCTGACTGTTTTCTATGGCTCATATAATACAGTGAATACAGTTACTAATATTAATAATATTGCATTTCTTTTTTGTCATTACAAAGATGGACATGGTGTTTAAAATGAAGCAACTCTTACCACACCCTTCATCAGCTTCTCTGACCTGAAAACAAGACAATAAACACCTTAAATAATAAACACACGCATCCAGGCAGCCAGGTTCATTCTGTAGACGGCACAGTGATAACTGCACATCCTTACCAAACACATTCAATTCAGGTAAGATCTGCAGGTGTGTGTGTGTGTGTGTGTAAGAAAGAGTGTAAAGTAACACCCTGCACTGTGCATGTTGTGTGTCACTGTGTCTTCTATGTGATGGTGTTGTGTATTGTGTAATGGTGGTGTGTGTGTGAGGGTGTTCTGTATTGTGTGTGATGGTGTTATGTGTAACGATGTGTGTGGCAGCGTTTGGTGTGGCGCGTGTGATCGTGTTCTATGTTGCTTGTGATGGAACTGTCTGTGGCAGTGTTCTGTACACTGTGTTCTGAATTGTGCGTTAGTGAAAGTGAAAGTGACAATCTGGTCATACGAGAACACACCACAGCACACGGTGTGAACAGCACGAAATACTTCCTCTGCATTTAACCCATTCACCAAGTGAAGCAGGGGGCAGCAGGAACACGGCGCCGGGGAGCAGTGTGTGGCACGGTACCTTGCTCAGGGTACCTCAGTGGTGCCTAGCTGTCTTGGGAATCGAACCCGGACTTTCTGATCACAGGGCGAATGCCTTAACCACTAGGCCACCAGTGTGTAATGGTGTTCTGTATTAGTGATTTATTGCATCTGAAATCCACCGAAGCAGTGCTGGAATAAAAATCAGTGGTTCTGGTCACTCACTGGTCAGCGCTGTGCTCGGCTTCAGATTCTGCAGGACTTGGATTTCTGAGGAACGAAATGACATCCTTTATGGTCTGCAGAGGAACGAGGAGAAGAAGTGTGAGAGATATTCTGGAGACAGTGAGGAGCAGATGTGCAAGTAAACAGAGTCTCACCCGAGCGGCGATGACGCTGAGCACCAGCAGGTTCACAGGCAGCAGCAGGGTTTTCGTGTATTTCATCACCGTCTGAAACACAGCAGAGGAACATCAAACTCGAGGTCGACAGACAAGTTTTTCTACGGCCGATATTTAGAAATCTGGGTCAGGTGATGGATGGCCTGTGATTATCTTTTTTAGGGGAGGTGGGGGGAGGGGTTTAAGGGGTGATATCTGGTCATTTTCCCCACCACCTCATAAAATAACTTTTTAAATGTATTGAACACTTTAAAACAATAATAATGATGATAATGTTGTTTGGCAGACACACTTTCAAGCCAAATGGTCATAACTAGTGACTGCAATAAAAATAATCACACACAGCCTGCTATGCAAGGACTACATTCTGGTGGCAACAATGCCCTGATTGAGGGTAAGCATGCGTGAACATTTCTGGAAGACTGTATTGAATGAAGAAGTTGGTGAATATATGGGATGGAATTCCCTGCAGGACCCCCAGATTTCCAGAGGAGTGGAGCAGCAGAGAGGTGTGTTTCAGAAAGGACTGCGTTACTGACCTCCGTCTCCATAAAGTCAAACTCAGCTGCACACGTGTACATCATGGTGTCAAAGTCCTTGTAACTGCTGAACTTGGACTTAATCAGACTGCTGATGTGAGCCTAAAGCGCAAACACACACACACACACACAGATAATCAGCAGCCTTATTAAAATCTATAGTTTAAGCTGCAAACACACGCATACATACACAAACACAACCAGCAGCCTTCTTATAATCTATACAGTTTAACCTGCAAACAGACACTCACACACACACAGCTAAACCTCTGACTCCACTTACATCATCAGATGCCCCGAAGACGAGCGCCAACATGAACTTCAGGATGACTGTGGTCACCACCCAGGAAACGCACTGCATCACCTGCAATCACATCAGTGTTAGTCATGTTCAGCTCTGCACTTCGACAGAAACCGCACTGGCAACTCTGCGTGGCTCAGGCCAAACCTTTTAAACAGGAAACTGTGAGACGATTCCGGTGTGCGGTTATCTAAATGGTGAGGTTTAATCTTCCATTACTTATGACCTGCATTAGCAGCTCCAGCGCTAAAACTACAGGCTCATTAACAGATGGTGTGGCTGATGGTGGCACTGTTGCCATGGTGACAGCGCTGCTCTGTTCCTGGCCGTGTGTGGCCCAATGGTGTTAGCTGCTCCGAGTCTTATGCGAAGTGAACACATGCTAATGTTTCTCAGAGCTGCTGAAGGTTGAATAATGACCCAGAACTCCAACTACGAGAAACCTTCTGCTCTGAAACAGTCATTATTCCATCGCGGCTCCATTAAAAATAATGTGTTTGTCGCTGTGCATCTACGCTACAGTGTCAACACAACAACCTCAGACACACAACACATCTCACAGGAGAACGTCTGATAAAGTTCCTCTTTAAAAGCTCAGCCGTGGTTTCTGTCTGAGTTTCTGGCTTACCCACAGGAGGAGTCCAGATCTGAACGCATCTCTGAACCGCTGCCTGAGTGCAGTGATCCCCTGGAACACACACAGAAAACACACTCAGTCCAGCAGAACTGAAACTCCAGCCTTTTAACCACAGACACACACACGCTACTCCTCCAGAGCCGCACTGGTCAAACTCACCCAGATGGAGACGAGAGAGGAAGCGTAGAAAGAGGTGAGGAGCATGGAGTTTCCAAACATCAGTACAAAACACACACCCAGAGAGACCTGAGAGAAAACACAGGTATTACTACATACACACACCTGGGAGAAAATACACTCAGAATTTAACACACACACACACACACACACACACACACACACACACACACACACACACACACACAGTGAGAAGCAGTGTGTGTGAGGAGGTCTCTCACCATGTGGGTGATCAGGACTGTCTGCATCTTATCTGGACTCAGGTATCCCAGAACATACAACACAAACAGAGAAGCCACCTGGAAACATTCAGCAACAGCTCAGTAACACTGTAATACACACACACACACACACACACACACACACAAAAACACGTGCACTAGATATCTAAAATATCAGTATTGCAATTTTACTGCTAATTTTCTGGAATTAAAAAGGCTTAAAGGGTGTAAATATTGTTTCAAATGGTTGTTTTCATCCCCATCCATACAGTCCATATTTGGAAAAAAAAATCTACAAAACAGCATGGATTTGATTTCACAAAATGTAAATACAGTACATATATATGTACATATAAATACAGTAATCCACCAATTTTACTTGTGGATCTACAGTCAATAAAACTGTATTTTAATTATTAAAAAAGACACTCATTTATTACTGTAATTACCTGTTTATACCAAAGAAAATGCCCGTGCATGAATTGCAGCACAGGCTGTATGGGCGTACTTTAATATTTTCGTTACGGGAAATGTATTAAACTGAGTTTAAAGTTACATTTTAATATAAATATCTGGGGCATATTTAGGGTTTACACTATAAAAATAGGCTTTTTTTTTTTTTACCAAAACACAAGCAGGGTGCTCTGCTGCAGCTTAGTCTTGCCCATTCACACACAGATTCTCAGATGTCTTTAATGGTTAAAAACTCTGCAGCTCACCTGTGTGAGGAGGACGAACTGAGCGAACTGCCAGGGCAGCATGAACAGCACATTGGACAAACACAGCGCCAGGACAACGTTCTTGCTCGGCTTACGGCTCCTGCAGACACACACACACACACACACGCACCACCGGGGGATTATCAGGCTGATCAGTCAATGGCACCTGCATTTTACCTTCTGTTTACTGTTACAACAGTCACTCATACGTCCTGTTATTCGACTTAATAAGCTAAAATTTCCACTTACTCAAAGCTGTGCAATATTATATGAGTGCAGTATTATTCTTTCTCACACTCGCACTTTACTGCTAAACTGCTGTATTGTCAACTTACTGTATTACTAAATGCGGTCTCTTGTGCAATATCGAACTTATGGTGCAATACTCGCCATTCTGAGAAGTGTTACATCCTGTTCACATACGGTTAGATTACTGTTACACAATCAGCCGCCGCCTTAAAATCTGCACAGTTCAACCTGCTAACACACAATTTAACTCTTTAAGGAATCGAATGAGTGAATCTTCTGCTCAATGCGATCCAGAATTACTGTTAAAAAACTCACAGACAAAAACAGTTATGTGTAAAGAAACAAGACTGTGAGTAAATGTCCTTTATTACCCTTTACACACATTTCCAGAGGAGTGTGTGGTTTGAACACCCTCAAGTGGAGAAGTTTTGTGGCTGCAAAACGTATTGATTAAAATTATGGGTAAAATGTTTGACTTTGTTATATTTTTGATGAATAATCAGCCAAAAGCCCATCTGAGGGCAACCAGGTGGGTGATGGGGGGATTACCTGAGGATGTAGGTGAGGAGGAGCATCTGCAGAACCAGGAACGGATAGGAGAAGCTCTCCCTCAGCGGCGGAGTCCACATCACCCGCGTGCTCTTGAAGACACAATTAAAATTCACCACACACTCCTCGCACACTCAATCACACACACTCCTTAAACGCCTCACTGGAACCTTCAGCTCAGCAGCACCTTCTTCAAACTACATTCTGGCTCCTGGGGCAGATGCTTGTGAGCAGAAGTCTCAGAGTCTGAAAGGTTCAGCATCTCTAACCGACTCACTTTGGTGGTTTCAGACACTGTATGACAGGGTTATCTAGAACCCTGGACTGAAAACACAGCAGCCTAAATCTACTGCAGCATCAGAAGCCACATCAGCAAGTCCAGCAAAGAACTGATCACCAATCATTTACATTAACTGATCAGTCTAATGGTTAGAGAGTGTGTGTGTGTGTGTGTGTGTGTGTGTGTGTGTGTGTGTGTGTGTGTGTAACCGGCATACATGTGTGTAACTAGTGGCGTGTATGTTCTCACCTCTCCGTGGTTAAAAAAGAAACACAGAACTGTCAGCACCCCCCCCAGCCGGCTGCCACTGCAAACACACAGAGCACAAGAGGAGCGTCAGTGAAAAAAACGATATAAATGATACGATACTGACCTAAAGACTCCCCCATCACAACCCAACCCACCTGAGATACGCTCCATAAATATAAAACAGGCACATCATGCCCCCGTTCAGCAAGAACACAAACGTCACATAGAAATATGCTGGGTCCCCCATTCCTGAAACACACAAACACAAACTCAGTAAAACACCATCACCACTGTTCTAAAGAATGGTACGTGTTATTATTAGGTCTTAGGTTTTATTAGGAATTATGGCTTTTCCCTGTGATTGTTTTGAGAAGGTATTATGGTGGGTTCCGAAATATTAGTGTGAGGTGGCACCATGGGCTATTATTGGGTGCTATTATTAGTAGGGGTTTGACGAGATCTCGTGGTACGAGATCTCGCGAGATCAGATCTGTCTCGCGAGATGCGTTTGGTCTCGCGAGACCGTGACGACATCCTTGCGTTACTAAAAGCTGCGCCTGTGAAGAAAACGGAAAGAAATTCAGTTCGCATGAAAGGACAAACAACCCTCTCTCTCTTGCGCGCGCACTTACTCTCGTGACTTTTCCGGAGCGCGCGTCTCTCTATATTTCTCTGTATCTCTCGCACGGATCCCCTCTCTCTCTCTCTCTCCCTCTCTCTCTCACACACATTCATGACTTTTCCGGCCGGAGCACGCGTCTCTCTCTCTTTCTCTGTATCTCTCTCTCTCTCTCTCTCTC
>JBBPDE010210311.1:0-10881 GCA_037974605.1 Nannopetersius ansorgii
CCTTTAACCACAAAACATAAGTAAAACAGAAGACACATAAGAAGCAGGAAACATGAGGGCAATGGTGAGGGTTGACCAGCCACTTAATACAAAACACTTGGAACTTAAGTACTTAGCAGACAAGGACAGAAACCAATCACGTAACATAGTAATTTAACTGAAACACAAGACAGTGACTCCAGACACAAACATACACCCATTTCAAAATACAAGTCTCTAAAACAAAACTGGCCGAGACATAACACAAGCCACTTAGAAAGAACAAATAAAACAGTTTGATAAGCAGATAGATAGATCATTTATCCCTCTTATAAACATGAATTAATAAAAAGTCCACAAGACAAATATTCCCATATTCATGTGCAAAACTAATAAATGAATATATACACATTCATTTATATGCATCAAAAATGTCAATATCTAGGCAAAAACGAAACCTTCACATGACAAACCTGCCCTCCCCCAAAAGATAAAGTGTCACGCAATATCCAAAAGTATTAAGATTGGGAACATATAATTACGAATATGTATGTATAATTATTCTGACCCATTATTTCGACGGTATCTTTTAACCAGAGACAAAAGAATGAAAACCCAGAGAAGGGCCATAAACTATGAAACTAATTAGACGACGTGCCGAGTTTCTAAGAAAAGCCCTTGAAAATGAGCTAAAACATATGCGATGTAGTGGAGTCCTTTATATCAGAGAAGTGTGTACGCTCCACCCCCCACTCTGGCTGGAGCAGGAGACTCTGATGAAGGTCATTCGTAATGATTAAAATCGAAATGATTTGTAAATGACTCACGGGACCTGGAGTCCAGTGGCACCTTCATACAGGAAATTGCATTACCAGTCAAACGGCGCTGTTGGGGGACTCCCACCACCACCGGCGTCTCTGCAGCCCTTCCACGCCTGCAGCTACAGGCCTTCAAAAGAACAATCATGCGCACGCGAGGAGAAGCAGCGGCTGATAAATGGTACAGAAGCAGTTTTTATATTGCTGATATGGAATTTTGTGGCTGTGGCGATATATTGTGCCCCAGAGGTTGGAAAAGCATGGATTGATAATTAACACCCAGAGCGATGTTTAGAGGCACGATTTCCCAAGAGAGCGCAAGGGTTAAATGAAATTTGGTGCCATAACAAACAACCGTGATGCTGTGAAATATAGGAGCGGTGACATTAACATATATAGTAGGTGTGTGGAGTGAGAGAGAGGAGCGCAGGTCGATTAAGGTGAAGCGGCGAGAGGAATTAAAGTGTCCCAATCATCGCACTCCTATTTCTCCTCGCACGGATTCTGCACAGGTGCTGTGGGTATTCAATCACAGCAGCCAGGCAAAATGATCAGAGGGATAAATATACATTGAAAGGGCCAGTGTCCTACTTTTTTCTACCTGATGTCCATTTTGGAAAGGAATGTTATTTACTGGAATGCGATTTAAAAATGTGTTTAATATTATAAATGCAAATGTAGAAAATCTCAGTGTGCTCAAAAACTTTTGACTGGTAGCATGTTTGTATGTACACTTTCTGGACAAAAGTATTGGGACATTCCTCTTAATTCTTGAATTCAGACGGCCTTTTACTTCTAGTGAAGTTCAATCCAAGACATTCTGGACAACGCCATGCTTCCAACTTTGTGGACACAGCTTGGAAAAAAAACCCCTTTTCTATTACAGTATGACTGCACCCCAGAGCACAAAGCAACGTCCATAAAGACATGGTTGGATAATATTTACCAAAAATACTCTTAGTATTCTTTGCTAACAAATACATTTACAATATGTTCACCATTTGAGTTCCTTTATTTGCCAGAAAAAGCAATTTTTTTACTGACCTACAAAAAGCCAGGTAATTAAATATAATTATTAAGTTTATCGCAAGACAATTGTTACATATTTAACAAGCAGTTAAGTGACAGCCAATGGGATGAAACAGTTAATTAGTGCATTTAAAATAAAAGGACAGAAATTTGCATCACCATACAACCAGTCAATAGGATGTCAGACATGCACTGTTACATATGTTAAAATGCTTAACAAGTATAAAAAATCTGCAGTTAATGAAAGAAATGGATAAGTGTTAAAAACCTGTGCTGTGTTAAAAATAGGATTCAAAGCAAAATATGAAGAAATGTAGTCTTTTGCTCAGTACTATATAATATCACAGTAATTTCCCAACCTCTCTTAGAATCAAACAGGTTGTTTTTGTTACTGTGACTATGAGGAAATTTTTATGTAAATTATCTCTGTTCTGATTGGCTGCCCTAGGCTGAAATATCCCTTATAATTTTAATGAATGCTATAATGAACTGCTTTAGACTGTGACAAATGCTTTCAAAATGGACAGTCTTTGCAGCTTAATTTCCATATCTGGACTGTATGGATAGTAGGGACCGGAGAGTGGACAGTGTGTTTCTGAATTTGGAATAATTTAAAAGGAGTGATGAAATTAGGTTACCCACCATATGGGCCATATAAAATGCCTTGACATTGTATTGTATTGTATTTTTAAATAGCTGCACAAACAATATGCCAAGCGCTGTGTAAACTCATAAAGCCAGTGAAATTTAAATTCCTTTCATTTTGCACAGGGGTAATTACATCAGAGCTACAAAATTCAATTTGACAAAATTATCCTTGGTGCCTCATTGTCAAATCACATTTGAGAGATCAGAACAACATTATTAGTGTTATTCTCCCTCTGGTGTTTGTGGGATGGATTAATCCTAAAATGAAGGAAACATAAGGTTCACCTTCACCAACCAAAACACCCAACTCAACCAAGACAATCCAGAAAAATTTCATTGACTGATCAACCTGACAGCTTTGGGTTTCTGTACCTCATCCAATCAATATTCAAGTCCCAGAAGTTGTCTTGTAAATAATTCCTTCTATTTTAGATGTAGTTGACAAACCAAGATATGTTTGGACTTTTGCCTCTATAGTTTAGAGTTGGAGCTATGAGGCTGACACTGATGACAAAAGGAAGCATTTTTAATGTGGGGGGGATGTAGGGGTTGGTGCGCCTGTGCAAAGTCTTGGTTCTTGTCGGGAGGGTGGTTGCGCAGGTTAAAAGACTGTTGTCCAGGAAACAAAAAGTGGGGGGACAATTTCCAATTTTGGGGGGGGGGGGGCGGTATATGTCTGTTGCCAATGCTCAAATCATTTTTGGCAGAGATGCATAGAGATGCATAGTTTGTAAAATGAACCAAACTTCATTTTAGACAACAGTGTCTGTTTTCACAAACTGCCTCAGAAAAACTTTCCTAACTACAGAGGAAATATGTGTTTTTTTCTTGAAGTATCGTATATCACTCTGTAAGCCAGCAGTTTCCCAATGGAAAATAAATATTTTGTAGTCTATTTGTGTACTGTAGAGCCGCAATTCTCAAAGTCCAGACCCTGGTCCATATCCGGAACGAACTACAAGTCATTCTGGGTCCAGTCCACACATCACATTAGGAATGCATTGACGCAATGCAATTAAGTGTATGTTTCAATAAAGTATTAGTTATGTAAAATACTTTTAAATACTTAAAATCTCCTGGCCTGAGATTAACCGATGCAACTTTGTCAGCCAGCGCACGTATGATGCAACGTTGGCGCACTGCAATTCTCAGACTTTGCATCCACATTAGCCAGTCCGCTAAGGCTAACGGGCATTTGTGTACAGTTCTGCGAGCACAAGTGAGTCATTATAAGAGTCTCTGGAGAAGGAGGTGTTATGTCCCATCGCCACTTTATTTGGTAAGTCATAAAAGCAACTAAAGTAATCAAGGTTATTGCTAAAAAACTACAGTGCATATTACACTTTACTGTCAAAAGTGAGAGTGGATTAGGTTCACAAGCAAACAATTTTAGGCTAACAGCGCCATTTCCTTTGATTGTATGTTGTAAGCAAATTTAATAAAAGGGATTTGCTTATCACTTATCATCCCGGACCTTTGACCTTATCTTAAAATGAGATTTGGACCTTTGAATATAAAGTTTGAGAACCCCTGCAGTAGAGGGTCAATGGCTTGTTTTGTTGTCACTGAACCACAAAGAAATGAAACAGACCAACAAGAAGTTGATTTTCCTTCCAATTTATTTAGAAAAAATATAAAATTTAATATATTACACTACAAAAGACATTTACACAAACATAACACACTTACAGTAAAAGGGAGTAGACAATCACCACAACACCTATTTTTCTGTGCTTTTACCTTTTTTGTTATTGAAACAATTATGATTCTACTCTCAGTGGCTGTGGCTCATGAGATTCCGAAAAACATGATTCTGAGAAAACGCATTTTACCACATTACATCTCCACACCAGGCATATATTTGCATTAATACATCTGTGGTTTCTGTTCCAAAAAAAACAAAAAAACATCTGCAAATCTGTTTATCTCTTCCATGCCAGTGTTTCCCAGTGAAGTCCCAGGAGGCCTCATTTGTTCTTTAAAGTCCTGAGCCTGTTTTATTGTTCGATGGAGCCCTACACCTTATTCAACCGATCGACTGACGGGGTATTTTTGGGTTGCCTGAACTTCAACTGCTCTAAAAAAATAAATGTTGTTCAAGTTTGTCTGTAATTAAGCCGTGCCGTTACTGTATCCGCACCAGTTTCTGGTGGCCCCATTTCAACAAATCTCTTTTGCTTGTAATATTCTAAAACATTCTCCCAGTCTAAAACATACATACTGCTTAAAGGACCTTCATTTTAGTGCATTTTCCTGTTCTTTAAAAATATTCAGTCAAATATAGGAGGCAATGGGCAGGTTCTGAAGCATGTGGGCAGGTTCTATTGTAAGCGTGTTTGTAGAACACTTTCCATTTGTCTAATCAGCAGAGAAATGCATCAATCTTATTGTTTGTTTTAATCCACTGAGAGATACAGATCCAGCAGACAGAGACTCAGCTATTCATGTCATTTCTGTCCATTATTGGAATTGGAGACAATTTTCCTACTACAGAAGTGGTGGTGGGGCCCACAGGAATTAAGAATCCACTGCAGGGGTTCAAATAAATTCACAATCTGAAGCACAATCACTACACACACATTAACACTAAGAAACATTCTGTGCTCTTAAGAGCCTGGTTTGAGTGTCTGTATTGTTAAAACCAATTAATTTTATAGCATTAACGAAGAAAACAAATACTTTTCTATCAGTAAACTCAAACAGAACGAAGGTGTGCTTCAGATTGCCTTTTTTTTACTGTGCCATTACTTCTAATTAGAGCTGTGCTAATATTACATCGAACCACCAAATAGGTTAGGGCTGTTATAATGCATCAAAATATTGTGATATCGCAATACAAAATGTGACGATATGCATCATGGACATGTAACAATGCATTGTGGAGTATTTGTATTGTATCCAGCATGATATTTGATGTATCTGCATTAGCGTGAAACCAAAGCCAGTCAACAATCCAGTCCAGCACATTCAAGTTATACATGTGTAGAAAACTCCACAACTGAATAAGGTCATTCAAGTTTCCATATGAATACTGTGAGACAATTTGGCATTGCTTTCAGTCTCATTTATCAGTGTATAGAACCACGAGCCCTGAATCATCTATCAAACCCCATTACACCCCTAAGATCAGTCCAGTTGTACTGAAATGAAAATTCACTTGTCTGAAACAAAAATGATTTTTTATGGAACCCTTAATGAAGAAACTAAGGACATTTTCCACTACACAGAGCACTGGATTGAACCACTGGTAACAGAAAAGTGTGCTTTTTCCACTGGTTTATACTGAAAGTACCAAAAGATCCAAGAGGTCTTTAAGGGTGTGCCATTGTTTTTCATCAACACTCAGCAAGTGAACCCTTATGAAGGCGAACATGAAGTCATCACCTATCACATCACCAGAATCTAAACTAGATTATGTAAACCGGCATGTTTGATGTGGTCACTGTCATTATAACTTTGACAATTGTTTTCAACCATAGCTGAAGCTAGTTAGGAGGTTATTAGCATTGATGCTAGCCAATGCAGAGTTTTTGCTCATATTTTTGAACCCAACAGAGAACAATATAAGCTTTGTGTGATTCTACACATGATTCCACATGACAGTAGACCTTTGTGGGAGTACATTGAGCACAGAAGAACAAACAAACTTGTACTGGTACATGTTAACATAGTGCTAAACTAGGACTAAGCAAGTAAATCAGAAGCTGTACATATAAAAAAAAATCATGAATCATGAACTGTGGTTATTTTGGCAGCCCATGTGTCTCAAGCAGGTGGAAAATGAACAAGAATGGTTCTTGCTTGGGTCATTTCTTTTTTTTTTTTTTTTGGTAATGTGCAGTGGAAAAACTCCCAGAATGGTCATGACTGGCGGAGAGAGACACAAAGTTGCAAAACAATTCAGTTTAAATCTGAAAACACATTCAGTAGAAAACAACAGGACATGAATGTAGCGCCCTCACAGAACCATGGTGCTGATTAAAGGAAAACAACCAGGACAGCACTGGACTGAACTCCACGCAATAGTCTGATATCAAAGTCTTCAGTTTGTTCTTCCACCCAAACAATGCAGCATGTTTGCAACAAACAATCTGCAGTTGAGCTCCACAAGTAATTTCAGGTAATGTTGCACAAAGAGGCAACGGCGGAATTGAGGAGTCAAACATCATATGATCCTAATTCCCGAAAAAATAAATACTGCATCACAAGCTACTGTTTATAAGGTGCAAATTAGATAGAAAAAATAACTCTGTTTTGCTGTGTAATGAGTTGTGGGAGGATGTGTGGTATAAACACCAACCAAGGAACTCTTACAGCATCCTGCCATTTGTCTTAACCTGGTCTGCTAATTAGTCAACTAAAGGGCTCACAGGACTAAATAAATGGAAGCACTGAAAAGCAATGTGAGATTAAACAAACAAAGCTGCGAGTGCCTGCACTGTTTATAATACAAGTGAAACTTCTTGAAGAAGAAAAGACCACCTTTTCACTTTTTATAACACCAAACATGACCTAGGAATGACTTCTCATAGGGAGTCCCATATGAAGGCAGTATTGGCTCAGACATTCAGGAACCCTGTGATGCTGCTTAATGAGATGGTCAGCTCTGGTTTCAGTCTGGTTCAAACTGTGAAGATCTTCTAGAAAAGATCACAAAGTGGATTTTCAGTGCAGAAAGTCCTTACTTGATTCATTCTGGTTTCACAAAATATCAACAAATGCATTCTTTGTATTGTTCAGGGGTTAGTGTTTAAAATGAATCCTGTTTTAATTGAAATTCCTAACATTGTGCCTCCACTTTACAGCATTAACTTACAGAATTAAAATACTGGGCAAGTTGCCCTTTAACTGACATTCAGAAAAAGTACGGTTTTTGAACAAACGACTCGTTTAATTAAAAAATATGTGTCGCATTACTGTGTTTGTTGGATTTGGGACTAATTATCTTTTGAGTTATAAAATCCTTTTCCTTCTCTTTCAAACTTCTGGGCACAATCTAATAAATATAAACGAATAAGTATCAATGTTGCACAATCACCTGCAGAATCCAAACATCAAGTGCTGTTAAAGGAGCAGCTGTAAACCGATAAGTTACAGAAAAGCACTATAAGCATTCTTTTCCATGATGGATGTACTGTACACTGTCTACTTATGTCCTCTAGCTAAAAGTATATGAACCCCACATGAACATGGATGGATTTATTTCTCTTTGTTTTATCTAACTATACACTATTTACAAAAACAATTTCAACAATGAACAAAATACAGTTTTGTTTTTGAAGCATCATACTTCTTATGTACCCCCACCCCCCAGCTTAAGACACATAATGTTGTGCAAAATGAAAACCTGTACATACGCATCCATTGCTTTTTCCACTTATTAATGAAAAAAAATGAAAACAGTATCGAGCTCGAAATCTAATATTGCTTTGTAATACACGTCTGCTTCTTCCTTCAACCAAATGATATGGTTTTCAATCTTACTGCATGGCCTTCGCTCCGAGTGATGTTTTTGAGGAATCCAGCTTAGGTAGACTGTAGGTTCTGTTGTATTTCCGGAGGTAATAACATTGTTGCATGAGGTTTTGAAAAAGTGCTATACATTCGGCCCAGAGACTCCTGACATTGGTCCTGGTCAGTGGTCCTGCCTGGAGATGTGCCACACTTTTCCAAATTTTACACTTCCGACGAGTCCAATCCGGTCCTTCTGCAAACCGTCGAAGCTGTCAGTTCGCTGAGGAGCTGTGCATAAACGCAGAGAACGTTTTGTCCAGCCATTGTGACATTCCCCTCCATTGTTGGTCTTGGGTATCAAGTTATTTCTCTTCAATAGTTCCATTCAATAAATAAGTGTCCATGGTAAAAAAGTGCTAGGCTACTATTGTAGGTTCAGCAGGTCTAAGGGCAGCCTCAGACAGGTATGGTGGCGTTCATCAGCTGAACTCGCATCTCCTGGATGCTGTTGAGAATCTTTTTCTGGTGCCCAGCCAGCGTGACTCCAACCCTCCTCAGATCACTGTGGAAGTTAAGAAGATCATTATCTTCAGAGCACAGCCAGAGCATCGCTTTATGTTATTATTGTCTCAAAGGTTGGAATGCAAGTTTTAGAATTAGATTTAGGAATATAGACTTAGGCATTTATTACAACTTTAGGAAGAATTTACACGTTCCACAAATCTAGCAAACACTAATACTCAATCCTTTCACTTCCTGCGTGCAGTTTTTAGCACACTATGGGTTTATTTGTTTTAATGTGATTGCCACGTGCAACATCTGTGTTTTACAACTATTATATTAACAAATATTCTGTACTTCGAAAAGATCAGTCCATAAAAAATGCCATAATATTCCTTTAATGGATGTGAATATAACCAAATAATTAAATAAACATATGGTTTCTTTGCTGGGCATACTATTGGAATGGCCGACCCTAAAACTAGGCTATTGTCCAGGACTGTTTTGTAGATTATGTTAATATATTATGTATGAAAATCAATCTTTTTGTAACCTGTGGACACAAGCCCAATACGCTGGTAATTGGAAATGTCTGTACACACAAAAGTGACTTCAACCCCCAGGTGTGCTTAAAATCCCCAAACTTGTCAGACTAATCAAAACAAAGTCTTGACACAATTAAATGGAGTTGCATTTTTAATGCGGTTACATTGGCTGGCAATGTATGGCAAACAATACCCGTGACCCCCTTGGCAGCGCATGACAGCGGGGGTACTTACTCCAAGGTCATCTGAGTGACTACTTCCAGTGAAGTGTATCCACTTTCCATGAAAAGCTCGGTGTATCGACCCATTTTTATGGCATCTAACCATTCCCCCACAGAGCTGAACACACAGAGCTCCGTGCTGCCATGCTCCACTAATAAATTGGACACCCTGTGGGAAAGACAAATGGACCGTTGAACAAATGGATGCATATATCTACCAATAGAGTGCTACATAAAGACTAAAGACAGTAAAGATGAAGAACGACTTAAATTGATCTTTAAGTCTTTTTATAAAGAGTTTACAAATCCACAAAAATAAATGGCTCAATCCAGAGTCATGAGTAAAACACGCATTCACTCAAACACTGCTCAACTGCCAAGTACTAGAATTAAGACAAATCACTAGAGTTCAGCTCAGTACCACACTTTTCATACTATTCATTATTCTAAGATTTTAAGACAAACTCATGATTTTGAAATTAGATCTGATTTACAAGATCAATCTAATAATCAGTGGCAATTTAAACCAAAGGTCCAGCTTTTCTAATTGCCACAATCATTAAGGAAAAGGCAACGGAGCAGAACTGCAGTGTTAATACGCAACACCCACAAAGCAAATTCCCTCACTCTTAAACAATTTCTTATTAAATGTAACCATAATTCCATAACGCAATCGCAGATAATGGATGATTCCAGCACGTACGAAATACAGAGCGATTCACAGTGCAGAAAATATATTTGATACCATGTAATCACGATAATTGGAAGTCATTTGTACGCTGTCACTTCCGCTTAACTCAACATTAAATCATGAAATACCAGAGCTTATTTGTTTCAAGTGTCATTAAATCTTGATTTCGCGTGACAGCCGTGCAGCGAGGGCTGTTAACACCGAGTTATCAGCGTTTCGCAGACATGACACAGTTTTTACGCTCACAGTCTGGGACGATAAAACGCCATAAATAACAACAAAATCTGCATTTACTTTAAAGGGAGTTACACTTAAGCTAATAAAATGCACACAACAGAGAAGAAGGAGATACGGAAACAGAGAAAAGGAGCACACAGGTGGACAGAAAATGAAAAAGACATACAAATAGAAAGGCAAAAAAGACAACACACATTTTAAATAATTCTCTTACATAAAAACAGTGAAGTAATGGCTAATGCTCTGGTACCTGTTGGAGGGGTTGACGAGGCTTTTTAAACTGCTGGGGTTGCGGATGAGTTTGTCCAGTAAGCTCACTATCTCCTCAAACTTGGGCCGGCTGTTCCGGTCCTTCTGCCAGCAGTCCATCATGAGGTGGTACAGAGCTGTGGGGCAGTCCATGGGGCCTGGCAGTCTGTAGCTCTCCTCTACCGCCTTTATCACCTGATACACACAGTAAACACACGCAATATAACTACCATAGGATTGCTAGGAGTATATTTGAGTACATATGAGAGTGACAGTAGCCTAGTGGGTGAAACACTTGCCTGTGAACCCGATGACCACAAAGTCACAGGTTCAAACCCTCACTTTCTACCATTGTGTCCTTAAGCAAGACACTTCACACTCAGTGCCTCCAGGGGTCTGTCTCTGTAACTGATGACTGTAAGTCGCTCTGGATAAGAGCGTCAGCCAAATGCTCCCTTTACCCTTTAGTATGTAAGCTTGTTTATGCCGAGCTTGCAGGAGTCTAGGGG